>JABSTQ010008002.1:0-36420 GCA_013358835.2 Ixodes persulcatus | reverse complement strand
GAGCGCATGCCCTGAGGTGCACCAGCATCGGGTGTTGCGGTCGCCTTATCTATGGTGATCTTCCGCTGATGCTCTCGTAGTCGTTATTGACGCAGCGCCCTGTCTGCCCGATGTATTCCGCCCCGCAGGAAAATGGCACCGAATATACCCGACCGGTGGCGCTGTTCTCATGGCAAAGGCCTCCAATATTTTCCCGCCTGTACTGGTTTTTGTGCGCCCCCAGGACGCGGGTGGTGGGGAAAGCGGGGGAAAACTGAGCGCATGCCCTGAGCTGCACCAGCATCGGGTGTTGCGAGTCCGTCTTATCTATGGTGATCTTCCGCTGATGCTCTCGTAGTCGGTCATTGACGCAGCGCCCTGTCTGCCCGATGTATTCCGCCCCGCAGGAAAAGGGCACCGAATATACCCGACCGGTGGCGCTGTTCTCATGGCAAAGGCCTCCAATATTTTCCCGCCTGTACCGGTTTTTGTGCGCCCCCAGGACGCGGGTGGTGGGGAAAGCGGGGGAACACTGAGCGCATGCCCTGAGGTGCACCAGCATCGGGTGTTGCGAGTCCGCCTTATCTATGGTGATCTTCCGCTGATGCTCTCGTAGTCGGTCATTGACGCAGCGCCCTGTCTGCCCGATGTATTCCGCCCCACAGGAAAGGGGAACCGAATATACCCGACCGGTGGCGCTGTTCTCATGGCAAAGGCCTCCAATATTTTCCCGCCTGTACCGGTTTTTGTGCGCCCCCAGGACGCGGGTGGTGGGGAAAGCGGGGGAACACTGAGCGCATGCCCTGAGGTGCACCAGCATCGGGTGTTGCGAGTCCGCCTTATCTATGGTGATCTTCCGCTGATGCTCTCGTAGTCGGTCATTGACGCAGCGCCCTGTCTGCCCGATGTATTCCGCCCCAGCAGGAAAGGGGCACCGAATATACCCGACCGGTGGCGCTGTTCTCATGGCAAAGGCCTCCAATATTTTCCCGCCTGTACCGGTTTTTGTGCGCCCCCAGGACGCGGGTGGTGGGGAAAGCGGGGGAACACTGAGCGCATGCCCTGAGGTGCACCAGCATCGGGTGTTGCGAGTCCGCCTTATCTATGGTGATCTTCCGCTGATGCTCTCGTAGTCGGTCATTGACGCAGCGCCCTGTCTGCCCGATGTATTCCGCCCCACAGGAAAGGGGCACCGAATATACCCGACCGGTGGCGCTGTTCTCATGGCAAAGGCCTCCAATATTTTCCCGCCTGTACCGGTTTTTGTGCGCCCCCAGGACGCGGGTGGTGGGGAAAGCGGGGGAACACTGAGCGCATGCCCTGAGGTGCACCAGCATCGGGTGTTGCGAGTCCGCCTTATCTATGGTGATCTTCCGCTGATGCTCTCGTAGTCGGTCATTGACGCAGCGCCCTGTCTGCCCGATGTATTCCGCCCCACAGGAAAGGGGCACCGAATATACCCGACCGGTGGCGCTGTTCTCATGGCAAAGGCCTCCAATATTTTCCCGCCTGTACCGGTTTTTGTGCGCCCCCAGGACGCGGGTGGTGGGGAAAGCGGGGGAACACTGAGCGCATGCCCTGAGGTGCACCAGCATCGGGTGTTGCGAGTCCGCCTTATCTATGGTGATCTTCCGCTGATGCTCTCGTAGTCGGTCATTGACGCAGCGCCCTGTCTGCCCGATGTATTCCGCCCCACAGGAAAGGGGCACCGAATATACCCGACCGGTGGCGCTGTTCTCATGGCAAAGGCCTCCAATATTTTCCCGCCTGTACCGGTTTTTGTGCGCCCCCAGGACGCGGGTGGTGGGGAAAGCGGGGGAACACTGAGCGCATGCCCTGAGGTGCACCAGCATCGGGTGTTGCGAGTCCGCCTTATCTATGGTGATCTTCCGCTGATGCTCTCGTAGTCGGTCATTGACGCAGCGCCCTGTCTGCCCGATGTATTCCGCCCCACAGGAAAGGGGAACCGAATATACCCAACCGGTGGCGCTGTTCTCATGGCAAAGGCCTCCATTATTTTCCCCCCTGTACCGGTTTTTGTGCGCCCCCAGGACGCGGGTGGTGGGGAAAGCGGGGGACACTGAGCGCATGCCCTGAGGTGCACCAGCATCGGGTGTTGCGAGTCCGCCTTATCTATGGTGATCTTCCGCTGATGCTCTCGTAGTCGGTCATTGACGCAGAGCCCTGTCTGCCCGATGTATTCCGCCCCACAGGAAAGGGGCACCGAATATACCCGACCGGTGGCGCTGTCCTCATGGCAAAGGCCTCCAATATTTTCCCGCCTGTACCGGTTTTTGTGCGCCCCCAGGACGCGGGTGGTGGGGAAAGCGGGGGAACACTGAGCGCATGCCCTGAGGTGCACCAGCATCGGGTGTTGCGAGTCCGCCTTATCTATGGTGATCTTCCGCTGATGCTCTCGTAGTCGGTCATTGACGCAGCGCCCTGTCTGCCCGATGCATTCCGCCCCACAGGAAAGGGGCACCGAATATACCCGACCGGTGGCGCTGTTCTCATGGCAAAGGCCTCCAATATTTTCCCGCCTGTACCGGTTTTTGTGCGCCCCCAGGACGCGGGTGGTGGGTAAAGCGGGGGAACACTGAGCGCATGCCCTGAGGTGCACCAGCATCGGGTGTTGCGAGTCCGCCTTATCTATGGTGATCTTCCGCTGATGCTCTCGTAGTCGGTCATTGACGCAGCGCCCTGTCTGCCCGATGTATTCCGCCCCACAGGAAAGGGGCACCGAATATACCCGACCGGTGGCGCTGTTCTCATGGCAAAGGCCTCCAATATTTTCCCGCCTGTACCGGTTTTTGTGCGCCCCCAGGACGCGGGTGGTGGGGAAAGCGGGGGAACACTGAGCGCATGCCCTGAGGTGCACCAGCATCGGGTGTTGCGAGTCCGCCTTATCTATGGTGATCTTCCGCTGATGCTCTCGTAGTCGGTCATTGACGCAGCGCCCTGTCTGCCCGATGTATTCCGCCCCAGCAGGAAAGGGCACCGAATATACCCGACCGGTGGCGCTGTTCTCATGGCAAAGGCCTCCAATATTTTCCCGCCTGTACCGGTTTTTGTGCGCCCCCAGGACGCGGGTGGTGGGGAAAGCGGGGGAACACTGAGCGCATGCCCTGAGGTGCACCAGCATCGGGTGTTGCGAGTCCGCCTTATCTATGGTGATCTTCCGCTGATGCTCTCGTAGTCGGTCATTGACGCAGCGCCCTGTCTGCCCGATGTATTCCGCCCCACAGGAAAGGGGCACCGAATATACCCGACCGGTGGCGCTGTTCTCATGGCAAAGGCCTCCAATATTTTCCCGCCTGTACCGGCTTTGTGCGCCCCCAGGACGCGGGTGGTGGGGAAAGCGGGGGAACACTGAGCGCATGCCCTGAGGTGCACCAGCATCGGGTGTTGCGAGTCCGCCTTATCTATGGTGATCTTCCGCTGATGCTCTCGTAGTCGGTCATTGACGCAGCGCCCTGTCTGCCCGATGTATTCCGCCCCACAGGAAAGGGGCACCGAATATACCCGACCGGTGGCGCTGTTCTCATGGCAAAGGCCTCCAATATTTTCCCGCCTGTACCGGTTTTTGTGCGCCCCCAGGACGCGGGTGGTGGGGAAAGCGGGGGAACACTGAGCGCATGCCCTGAGGTGCACCAGCATCGGGTGTTGCGAGTCCGCCTTATCTATGGTGATCTTCCGCTGATGCTCTCGTAGTCGGTCATTGACGCAGAGCCCTGTCTTCCCGATGTATTCCGCCCCACAGGAAAGGGGCACCGAATATACCCGACCGGTGGCACTGTTCTCCTGGCAAAGGCCTCCAATATTTTCCCGCCTGTACCGGTTTTTGTGCGCCCCCAGGACGCGGGTGGTGGGGAAAGCGGGGTAACACTGAGCGCATGCCCTGAGGTGCACCAGCATCGGGTGTTGCGAGTCCGCCTTATCTATGGTGATCTTCCGCTGATGCTCTCGTAGTCGGTCATTGACGCAGCGCCCTGTCTGCCCGATGCATTCCGCCCCACAGGAAAGGGGCACCGAATATACCCGACCGGTGGCGCTGTTCTCATGGCAAAGGCCTCCAATATTTTCCCGCCTGTACCGGTTTTTGTGCGCCCCCAGGACGCGGGTGGTGGGAAAAGCGGGAGAACACTGAGCGCATGCCCTGAGGTGCACCAGCATCGGGTGTTGCGAGTCCGCCTTATCTATGGTGATCTTCCGCTGATGCTCTCGTAGTCGGTCATTGACGCAGCGCCCTGTCTGCCCGATGTATTCCGCCCCACAGGAAAGGGGCACCGAATATACCCGACCGGTGGCGCTGTTCTCATGGCAAAGGCCTCCAATATTTTCCCGCCTGTACCGGTTTTTGTGCGCCCCCAGGACGCGGTGGTGGGGAAAGCGGGGGAACACTGAGCGCATGCCCTGAGGTGCACCAGCATCGGGTGTTGCGAGTCCGCCTTATCTATGGTGATCTTCCGCTGATGCTCTCGTAGTCGGTCATTGACGCAGCGCCCTGTCTGCCCGATGTATTCCGCCCCACAGGAAAGGGGCACCGAATATACCCGACCGGTGGCGCTGTTCTCATGGCAAAGGCCTCCAATATTTTCCCGCCTGTACCGGTTTTTGTGCGCCCCCAGGACGCGGGTGGTGGGGAAAGCGGGGCAACACTGAGCGCATGGCCTGAGGTGCACCAGCATCGGGTGTTGCGAGTCCGCCTTATCTATGGTGATCTTCCGCTGATGCTCTCGTAGTCGGTCATTGACGCAGCGCCCTGTCTGCCCGATGTATTCCGCCCCACAGGAAAGGGGCACCGAATATACCCGACCGGTGGCGCTGTTCTCATGGCAAAGGCCTCCAATATTTTCCCGCCTGTACCGGTTTTTGTGCGCCCCCAGGACGCGGTTGGTGGGGAAAGCGGGGGAACACTGAGCGCATGCCCTGAGGTGCACCAGCATCGGGTGTTGCGAGTCCGCCTTATCTATGGTGATCTTCCGCTGATGCTCTCGTAGTCGGTCATTGACGCAGCGCCCTGTCTGCCCGATGTATTCCGCCCCACAGGAAAGGGGCACCGAATATACCCGACCGGTGGCGCTGTTCTCATGGCAAAGGCCTCCAATATTTTCCCGCCTGTCCCGGTTTTTGTGCGCCCCCAGGACGCGGGTGGTGGGGAAAGCGGGGCAACACTGAGCGCATGGCCTGAGGTGCACCAGCATCGGGTGTTGCGAGTCCGCCTTATCTATGGTGATCTTCCGCTGATGCTCTCGCAGTCGGTCATTGAAGCAGCACCCTGTCTGCCCGATGTATTCCGCCCCACAAGAAAGGGGCACCGAATATACTGCCGCGCGCGCAGCTTGCCAAGTAGGCAGCGCGCGCGTGGCCTAACGGTTATAGCGCCTGCCTCCCACGCGAAAAACCAGGGTTCGATTCCTGGCCGCGAGGACGCCTTTTTGTTGACATGTAATGTAATGTTCTGGTAAATTCGAGAACCGTGTTGCTTGTTCGAGTTTAGAAAGTTCTACACACCAAACCTTCTACGCCGATTCTTCTAGAACTCTGCGCGTGTACATTAGAGGCTCCGCGTGGCAAGCCGCAGTCAGTCTCGCTCCAGCGTTCGACTCTGCGCTTACGCCGACTTCGACGCCCGCGACGCTCTATTGTTATCTTCTGTTTCCTTCTTCATTTTTGGGCACAAGTTCGCCCCATTAAACGTTTAGTTTCGTCAGTTATTCGCCGCCTCATCACTTGTCCTCCGTGACATTTTGGTGGAGGTGCGGGGTACCATCCTATGCCCGTAAAGCGTACCCCTACGAAGACACACCGCCCGAGTGAGGTGCTCAGCCCCGGAAGACTACCCTTCGCCGAAGACGCCGAAGCCCGAAGGAGCCGTAGGACCAGAGGTCAGTCCCCCGAATTGGGTCTCTTGCCCGAGAACCGGAGGAAGAAAATACCGACCATGTCCACCGCACCCGTCGACATCATGCCCGTCACTCCCCGGACTCCGACGCCCTTTCACGGCGAAGCCCACGAGGATATCGAAGACTGGCTGCAGCATTACGAACGCGTAGCTCGCCACAACGGATGGACGGCTGAACAGCGCCTCCAGAACCTGTACTTATTGCTGGAGGGCACCTCGAGGCACTGGTTTGAAAACCACGAGGCCTCCCTCACTACATGGGTGTCCTGCGTCACCGAACTGAAGCGGACGTTCCTTAACCACCACCGTCGCCAGCGAGCAGAGGACCTACTTCAAACAAGGGTGCAGGGCCCCAACGAAAGCGTGACCAGCTTTGTTGAGGATGTCCTGCGTCTCAGTGCCCGAGCCGATCCGGAGGCCGCCGAGGAAAAGAAACTCCGAGTCCTCATGCGTGGCGTCAAGGCAGAAATTTTCGGAGGCCTGGTCCGCAACCCCCCGACGACCGTCGATGCTTTTGTGAGTGAAGCCACCAACATCGAGCGCGCACTGACGGCCCGAGCAAGCCAATACCACCGAATCGCCGTCGCGCCTGCGGCTCCAACTGTCGCTGCTTCCCTTCTGGACCTAAATACCAGCGGTGCCGACAACCTTCGGGAGATCGTCCGTAAAGTCGTCCTTGAAGAACTCCGCAAGATACTTCCCGCTGCGGATCGCCCGTCCTCACTGACGCTCGCCGAGGTCGTCCGAGAGGAAGTTCACCGAGCCTTCCAGCCTGAGGTTCCGGTCAACACGACGACACCAGAGGAACCGACTTTGAGCTACGCCGCCATAGCCCGACGACCGCCGCAAGCTAACCGCCAGGCCACGGCGCCACCCCGACGAGACCCTCCGATGCCACAGTGCCCTTGACGCCAGGAAGGACAAGTCCAGGACGTCCGCCCGGAGCAACCCTCGCCGAGGAAGACCGACGTGTGGCGAACGGCCGACCGACGCCCGCTCTGCTACCACTGCGGGGAAGCCGACCACATCTACCGCAGCTGCCCCTACCGTCGACTTGGGCTGCGTGGGTTCCACCCGAACAACCCACGCCCGAGGTACGGCGAACGCCCTCGCGATATCGAGGAGTACCTTCGACGATCGACCTCTTCAGTGCCGTCTCTCCGCCTTGAATCCCGCTCGCCGTCACCACGACGTTCAGCGTCTCCAGCGCCACGACCCCGCCGAGAGAGCCTGTCTCCCCTGCGTCGCCGGGAAAACTAGGCGCGGCAACGCCTGGAGGTGGCGTTGCCGAAGACGACCGAAGTAAAGAGCCTCCAAGAACGACGGAGCGCTCCCACTCTCCCGACGCTGCGCATCGCAACGACGCTCCTGCTTCGGTGTCCAACAACCTCAACGTTATCATCGACGGCCACGACGCGACGGCACTCGTCGACACCGGAGCAGACTACTCCGTTCTGAGTGGGAGGCTCTCCCGCCGCCTTCGAAAAGTTATGACGCCGTGGGATGGACCACAAATAAGAACCGCCGGAGGACACCTCATCACACCAGTCGGGAGATGCACTGCTCGCGTCGAGATCCACGGTGAGACGTGCCCTGTCAAGTTCGTCGTTCTGCAAGACTGTTCGAGGGACGTTATCCTCGGAATGGACTTTCTCTGCGAGTATGGCGCCGTCATCGACCTCGGGGCTTACCAGTTGACGCTGCGAAAGCCTGTCCTGCCCCCGGTGGAGGCCAGCACGACGTCATCCGCAATCCGAGTTAAAGCCGACCATGTGAATCTGCCGCCGCGGTCGAGTGTTTTCGTCACCGTCATAACCGACGCAGCCATGCACGGTGAAGCTCTTCTGGAAGGCAGCGTTCAACTGCTCCTTGAAAAAGGAATAGGCGTCGCACGAGGCGTAACGGATCTTCAAGAAGGACGAACAACTGTTCTCGTGACAAACTTTCGAGAGGAACCGCAGCACCTAACGAAGGGTACCACCATGGGCTACGTCGATGAGCTTCAGACGCCAGCCGTGGTCACCGCAGTCTCAGAGGAAACCTCGTCGCCACAGCAGAAGAGCACGACGCCGCCGCCGCTCGACATCGACCCCGAGCTCCCAGCTTCGAAGCGCCGGCAACTGGTTGATCTCCTCGCCGAATACAGTGGCTGTTTTGCCACGACATCGAAAGTTCGCCAAACACCAATGGCGAAACATCGCATTATTACCGACGACGACGCACTCCCTGTTCACCAGTCGCCGTATCGAGTCTCCTTAAAGGAAAGGAAAGTGATTCAAGATCAAGTTCAGGAAATGCTCGACGACGACATCATTCAACCCTCAAGAAGTCCATGGGCGTCCCCGGTCGTACTTGTAAAGAAGAAGGACGGAATCCTGCGGTTCTGCGTGGACTACCGTCGACTGAACGCTGTGACGAAGAAGGACGTCTATCCGCTCCCCCTCATCGACGATACGTTAGACCGATTGCGCCACTCCCGATATTTTTCGTCGATGGACTTGAAGAGCGGTTACTGGCAGATTGAAGTCGACGAACGTGACCGGGAGAAAACTGCCTTCGTCACTCCCGACAGACTGTACGAATTCAAAGTGATGCCGTTTGGACTTTGTACAGCACCAGCCACCTTCCAGCGCGTCATGGACACCGTGCTGGCAGGCCTGAAATGGCAGAGCTGCCTCGTCTACCTGGACGATGTCGTGGTATTCTCACGAGATTTCGACGAACACCTCTGACGACTTCGAGCCGTGCTTCAAGCCATCAAGACCGCCGGCCTGTCACTCAAGCCAACAAAGTGTCGGTTCGCCTATGGGGAACTAAAGTTCCTTGGCCACGTCGAGAACAACAAAGGCGTTCTACCTGACCCCGAGAAGACCCGCCCCGTAGCTGCATTTACGCCGCCGGCTGACAAGAAGGCCGTGAGAAGATTTCTCGGACTCTGTGCCTACTACAGGCGCTTTGTTCGAGACTTCGCCAAGCTGTCCGCACCGCTGACACACCTCACGAAGGACGCCGTAAAGTTCGAGTGGACAGAAGAACACCAGAGGTCATTCGACGAGCTCAAACGAAGACTGCAGACGCCCCCGATTCTTGGCCATTTCGACCAGTTTGCTGAAACCGAGATCCACACCGAGGCCAGTAACACCGGACTGGGTGCGGTACTAGTCCAAATGCAGGACGGCGTAGAGCGTGTCATCGCATACGCAAGTCGAACGCTGTCTAACGCGGAGAGGAACTATTCAACTACTGAAAAGGAGTGCCTCGCTGCCGTCTGGGCAATAACAAAGTTTCGCCCATACTTGTATGGAAGTCCTTTTCGCGTGGTCACAGACCACCACTCGCTCTGCTGGCTGGTGAATCTGAAGGACCCCTCCGGACGCCTCGCCCGGTGGAGCCTACGACTGCAGGAGTTCGACATGACCGTGGTGTACAAGACCGGTCGGAAGCACAATGACGCCGACTGCCTGTCAAGGGCCCCAGTCGAGGCCGCTCCTGCCTTCACCAAAGAGGACGACGATGAGTG
Source organism: Ixodes persulcatus (assembly GCA_013358835.2). Taxonomy (NCBI): domain Eukaryota; kingdom Metazoa; phylum Arthropoda; class Arachnida; order Ixodida; family Ixodidae; genus Ixodes; species Ixodes persulcatus. The sequence continues at coordinate 27,016 of JABSTQ010008002.1, read as the reverse complement.
TTTCCTCGGCGCTCTGGATGTCAGCGACATGGCAGCACTCCAACGAGATGACCCTGAGCTGCGAGCACTCATCGAGCACCTAGAGGGACAAGGAAGTACCGTTCCTCGCAGTTTTGTACGAACACTGCCAACCTTCTCCCTCCGGCGAGGTGTGCTCTACAAGGAGAACTTCAGCGACAACAACACGGCGTGGCTGTTGGTGGTCCCTTCCAGTCTTCGAGAAGAAATTTTTCAAGCCTGCCACGATGACCCGACGGCGGGACACCTTGGCTACAGCAGAACTCTCGCCAGGATACGCGAAAAATACTACTGGCCCAAGCTCGCGAAGACAGTGCATCACTACACCCAATCTTGCCATGAGTGTCAACGACGAAAAAAAACCACCGACGAGACCGGCAGGACTTCTTCAGCCTATTGCGCCGCCATCTGCCTCGTTCCAGCAAATTGGAATGGACTTACTTGGGCCATTCCCACCATCGACGCAAGGGAACCGATGGATAATCGTCGCAACCGATTATCTCACGCGGTACGCCGAAACGAAAGCCCTTCCTTCAGGGACTGCCGTGGAAGTTGCCAAGTTTTTCATTGAGTCCATCGTCCTCCGGCACGGCGCTCCAGAAGTTCTGATTACAGATCGCGGATCATCGTTCATGGCACAGCTGACCCAAGAAATCCTCCGACTCAGTCACACCAGCCATCGTCGTACAACTGCGTACCACCCGCAGACCAACGGGCTGACGGAGCGACTCAACAAGACAATCGCTGACATGATCTCTATGTACGTCGACGTTGAGCACAAGACGTGGTACGAGGTGTTGCCTTACGTCACGTTCGCATACAATACGGCGGTTCAAGAGACCACTGGATTCACACCCTTCCAGCTGGTACATGGTCGGAAAGTAACGACCATGCTAGACGCGATGCTGCCCCATGAGCCAGCTGACAGTGAAAGCAACGACGCCCAGGTGATTGCTCAACGGGCCGAAGAAGTCCGCCAGCTCGCCCGACTCCTGATTCAAAACCAGCAACGCGTCGACGCCGGCCGCTACAACCTTCGTCGCAGGGACGTCAACTTCCAGCCCGGAGACAGGGTGTGGGTATGGACACCGATCCGCCGCCGTGGTCTCAGCGAAAAACTCTTGAAGCTTTACTTCGGACCCTACAGAGTGCTTCGTCGACTCGGGGATCTGAACTACGAGGTGATGCCCGATGGAACACGGACTTCATCACGCCGCCCTCCACGACCAGAAGTCGTCCACGTCGTGCGCATGAAGCCGTTTTACGCTCGATAGGACTGTGGACCTTATGTGTTCCAAGTGACTCTCTAGCTTACCGTTCTTTTTTTGTTTGGTTTGTTTTGTGCTGCATCGGGGCGATGCACTTTTTAAAGGGGGGGAGTAATGCCGCGCGCGCAGCTTGCCAAGTAGGCAGCGCGCGCGTGGCCTAACGGTTATAGCGCCTGCCTCCCACGCGAAAAACCAGGGTTCGATTCCTGGCCGCGAGGACGCCTTTTTGTTGACATCTAATGTAATGTTCTGGTAAATTCGAGAACCGTGTTGCTTGTTCGAGTTTAGAAAGTTCTATACACCGAACCTTCTACGCCGATTCTTCTAGAACTCTCCGCGTGTACATAAGAGGCTCCGCGTGGCAAGACGCAGTCAGTCTCGCCCCAGCGTTCGACTCTGCGCTTACGCCGACTTCGACGCCCGCGACGCTCTATTGTTATCTTCTGTTTCCTTCTTCATTTTTGGGCACAAGTTCGCCCCATTAAACGTTTAGTTTCGTCAGTTATTCGCCGCCTCATCACTTGTCCTCCGTGACAATACCCGACCGGTGGCGCTGTTCTCATGGCAAAGGCCTCCAATATTTTCCCGCCTGTACCGGTTTTTGTGCGCCCCCAGGACGCGGGTGGTGGGGAAAGCGGGGGAACACTGAGCGCATGCCCTGAGGTGCACCAGCATCGGGTGTTGCGAGTCCGCCTTATCTATGGTGATCTTCCGCTGATGCTCTCGTAGTCGGTCATTGACGCAGCGCCCTGTCTGCCCGATGTATTCCGCCCCACAGGAAAGGGGCACCGAATATACCCGACCGGTGGCGCTGTTCTCATGGCAAAGGCCTCCAATATTTTCCCGCCTGTACCGGTTTTTGTGCGCCCCCAGGACGCGGGTGGTGGGGAAAGCGGGGGAACACTGAGCGCATGCCCTGAGGTGCACCAGCATCGGGTGTTGCGAGTCCGCCTTATCTATGGTGATCTTCCGCTGATGCTCTCGTAGTCGGTCATTGACGCAGCGCCCTGTCTGCCCGATGTATTCCGCCCCACAGGAAAGGGGCACCGAATATACCCGACCGGTGGCGCTGTTCTCATGGCAAAGGCCTCCAATATTTTCCCGCCTGTACCGGTTTTTGTGCGCCCCCAGGACGCGGGTGGTGGGGAAAGCGGGGGAACACTGAGCGCATGCCCTGAGGTGCACCAGCATCGGGTGTTGCGAGTCCGCCTTATCTATGGTGATCTTCCGCTGATGCTCTCGTAGTCGGTCATTGACGCAGCGCCCTGTCTGCCCGATGTATTCCGCCCCACAGGAAAGGGGCACCGAATATACCCGACCGGTGGCGCTGTTCTCATGGCAAAGGCCTCCAATATTTTGCCGCCTGTACCGGTTTTTGTGCGCCCCCAGGACGCGGGTGGTGGGGAAAGCGGGGGAACACTGAGCGCATGCCCTGAGGTGCACCAGCATCGGGTGTTGCGAGTCCGCCTTATCTATGGTGATCTCCGCTGATGCTCTCGTAGTCGGTCATTGACGCAGCGCCCTGTCTGCCCGATGTATTCCGCCCCACAGGAAAGGGGCACCGAATATACCCGACCGGTGGCGCAGGGGATAGAGGGTGCAACATGCTTTTTGGAGCACTTGGTCTTCGGGAACGGGACTTTGTTGGTGAGGCGGCACATTGTGGCCAGCTTGAACGGACATGTGAATCCGGCTTAGGTGTCGAACTGTCGGGCGGCTGCTTTTAGATGGTGTGCGGTGTTGTGTTTATATGGGATGGCTACAAATTTCTCTCGGGCAGGTTTCTAGGGTGCGGGCATTTCTGTTATTAGTCTTTTCAGTGTGGCCGACAGCAGGTCGTTGGGATATCTGGCCTTTATCGATTGCACGTGCTGAAGAACAAACACGTGTTTTATAGGTCATTCACGGCGGGGATCCGTTGCCCCACCCCTTTTAGGTGCACGAGTACATTGTGGCAAATAATTTTGGCCGTAGCCTTCTTTATTAAGGACATTCCATTGGTTTTATAGCCACTGAAATTGGTATCAAGCAAGCGGCTCGCGCCATGCAGCGCTTGCTTTACACCGGGCGCAGCTGAGATCGGTATTGCCAGAGAACTGCGAGGTTTCGTTGCCTTATAGAGAATGGGTCTGAGGAATTTCAAAAATGACGCAGTGAGGTCATGGCAAGACCTAATGACTCGCTGAAGCGCACCTTCCTTGATCCTTCAAAGGCAGTGTGACCACGGCCGATGCAGCGAGCTATTATAAGGTAAATATATCCAATCCAATCCAGCACCACGTTACCTCGAGCTCCGCTAATCGCAAGACAAAACCGGAAAGTCACATCCTTTCAGTGCTGAATTGACGCCGATGGCTTTGTAAGGATTCTATTCATGTGCCAAAAAAGGTTTTGTGTGTGTGTGTGTGTGTGTGTGTGTGTGTGTGTGTGTGTGTGTGTGCAGATTGCACGGGCTACTGCACCTCTTGACGCGAGTGTGAAGACTATATGTGCTGAAGGCTATATTTCCCCGTAAGTGCGAGGAAAGTCGAAGACACGAGCGCTTTGTCTTCATTATCAATGGCATGCACTGGCGTCCGTACAGCTGCCTTTGTGCTAGCCTTGCCATCTGAGTAAGTATCCTTTTGCAACAAAAACTTCGTACCGTCATATTTTTTTTTCTGAGCACGAACTCGCAGGAATGACCACCCTCATGACGCTGCGATGTTACGCGTACGCCATGTAAAGCGCAAACTCTGCCGAAATACGATTCCTTGACTTTTCTGCTAAGCGACGCCGCAGAATCAAAGCCGAGTAGGATTACGGCGTACACGGTTGTCGCGGGACTACCCCTAACGACCAATTTGGATCATGCGACGAAAGCCGAAATGGGGCATTTTGACACAAATACCGGGCGTCCCTAAACAATTTAAAGGATTTTGTTTTCTTCAAAAAATAAACTATGCATTGCCGGACACTCCTTCTCCGCCCAGGTGTAGCGCTAGCAGTCCGAGCCAGACAACAAAGGTTTGTAAATAAGCCCTATCTTATTAAAACAATTATAAGCTATTTTTTCTAATTTCCCTTTAGAAAAGGGCGGACGAAGGCACCCTCGAATACATAAAGAGCCAAATAGAGTCATTAACCAAAAATGGGCGAAATCGGGCCCCAGTTTCCCATCTACTGTTTTAAAAAATCACTAATAAATTTGGCGATCAATGTTAGCTTATAAACGTTGGAATCTGGTTCGTTCCGTTGTCGCTGCATTGGGGCTCGGAATGGGCGTTCAGCGCAATGTAGATTATGATTGCAAAAAAAAAAAAAAAAACTTGACATTTTTTTGAGGTTACGTTGTACACGACGAAACGTGGTATGACTTCAGTGCTCACGCTGGGATATACCACAGTGCATGTTTTTTCGTCTTTTTTTTATGCATGAAATGGGCCAGAAAAGTGACCCTCATGTAAACCGGCCAATAGAAGCCAGGGAAGCCAAATTAGCGCGCTGTCAGTTAAAGCTTGTGGTTAAATTAACGCTTGGCGTTTATTACAAGTACCGACAACCACTGTTGTCGAATGCGAGAGACACGTACCATGAAACAACGTACTAGAGTAGCAAGGCAATTTTTTTCGTTTGGCAACAAACTCAGTGGCGCCATCTCTCCTGTAACCTCGGCACACTTCCGTTCCTGGTATATTTATTTGTTATTTTTTTACGCATCATTTTTTAATCGTAAGAGTGAACTATGTTTGGGAGTTGCAAAAGCGACCATTTCTCCAAATAGCGCGTATATTTCATCTGCCAACTACTGCGAAACCCGCCGTCTAGTTCAGAACCGCAATTGTTTCAGGGCTAATTGCACACCTGTTCCCCATGTTTCAACTCGCGCGAGAAATGGTAAATAGCCGCTCATTTTAGCGCTGCGTCGCCATTTGCTTCCAAATGTCACACGAGGCAGGAACTCGTACTTTGGCATATTTAAATAATACTATTGTTGCGTGTATTTTCATACCGCCGGGAGTTAGGGAGCCTCAGTGGGCACCTGGTGCGTGATCTGAAGATGATAAACTTTGGCAGTGCTGCGCAGTCGCTAGCTTGTGGCCTTTAACGTGCACCACGGAGACGTGATGCACGACCGCACGCCGGTACGATGCTCATCCAGATTGGGGTGGGGATTGAGCCCACGATCCCTGGGTTCTGTAGCGCGAGCTTTCATTCAACGTGCTCCTAGCTGGTTTGCGCTAGTCCACTAAGCCACCGATCTCCCCGTCGTATTTGATGATTCAATGCCGTTTGCAAAAAAAAAAAAAAAAAACATCAGGGGGCTTGAGTGAGGAGGGTGTGACTCTTCGGTGTGACCAGTGACTGGACAAGCGCCAGGTGACGTGGCACATTCTTTTCTTTACCGCCGGATTGGCTGCATAGGCCGCGGTACCGGCCGCAGTCACTCTAATATTAAAAATGAAAGCGCCTCGCGCGGCCTCGAGAGAGCACGTTGCCATGGCATCAAGACGTCATGCATTTGTCACCTCTCCTTGGTCCTATTTTCGTAGTGATGCAGAATACATAAATCTCGCAGAGACAATTTTCTGGCAAGAGGGAAAAACTGATCTTGGCGTTGTCAAGCAAAAGACTCGTGCTGCGAGTCGCCGTACCTTCAAGCTCGTGAAAGCAGCAGCAACAACAGATGCTCTGGCTTGGGACATTCGGTACTAGTGTCGCCACATCGTCAAAACCACAAAAAACCGAGCGAAAACTGCGCTAACAACTTTATTTACAGAAATATGTCAATACCACGACGATTAGTCTTCCCATTAAGGTCTTCAAATTTGGATACAAGGCACCTCTAGTACGTACCACCATTCCTTTTGTCAAATTTATCTTCCGAGTAATTTTAAGTTTAAAATTCACTCAAAATGTGTTCCAAACAGTCGAGATGGTCATATTTCCGCATTTATATTAATATCTTTAACACTCTCAGGCATAAATACAACATTCTTACGGCCTTCATTACGTTTCTTAATTAATCTGAAAAAGGATATATACTCTGGTGCATTCCTGAAACTCAGGTTTGTGTATCGAAACGTGCCCTTTGAGTGACGAGCTGGTGAATTCTTCGTAGAAAATGCAGGTTTTTGGATTATTGGGTTCAGGCTGTTTCGCGATTTGTTGATTGGAGTTCCTATCGAATAATGCGGTAATTTCATTTTACTGCGGAGGGATAACAAGGTGCACGGTACTCCCCACAACTTGCGTGTCTTAAAGGGAACATGCACTAGGGGAAAGCGTTTTCTTTAATTATTATTAAGTATAACTTAATAAAATATTCACAGTTGATAGAACTCAATCTGTTTTATTTTATAAGTCTGGTGTTAGTTACGATACAACTTAAAGCTTCATGTTGTCCATGCATTGGTCACATCGAAGAAAAAAAAAGCATGTTTTTGCGCAAACATGGGCAGTAAGCTCGTACTCGATAATAAATGAAATAATTAGTTACAATTAAAATTACTCTCGGTAAATATATTTAATTAGACTGCTTAGCTTTAACTACTCGAAAAGAGAAGTTATGACCGTTATTTGATAAAGTGGCCGTTACTTTCCCGATTACTTCAGGTTTTCAAAAAACACAGATATTTGTGCCTGTTCGAACACGGTGCGTTTTTCGTACCGTAGATTGCTGAATTAGAGTCGGCGAAGTATAAACTACTTGGATCCTAAATCCATTGATCCGCCAATTTTTGTAAACTACCCTCCCGTCTGAGAGTTGGTTCCAGGATATCTTCGTAGGAATCGTCCGCAAACAAAAAGGCGCCAATAGAAGGGGAAGGAGAAAAGGTAATGCTGAGATGCGATTTGAGTACTTCTAAAAGTCTGCAGATTTCTCACGTGGTTACTTCCTAATAAATATATATTGAAGCAATTACAAAACAAATTCTGAAATGTAATTGATTGAGAGTAATTTGATAACATGCAACGAGAAGCGTACAAGTCAGGACACGGGGCACGGAAAAACATTTGAGAAACCCTAAACAAATTAATCGAATCTTTTTTTCTTAAGAAATTCAGTGCAATGGCCGAAAACATGTAGGTGCGTTGTTTTGTTTCGCGTAACAGTGATAACAGCTTATCAAATCAAATCAAATCAAATCAAGTTTATTTCCAGAAACCCTGGTGGGCAAATCCATACAAAAAGCTGTTAAAAAACAGCTTGACTAGGTATGGGATCCCTTTACATTGTGACAGTGTCCTGGCTACCAGCACACACGTGCTTTTTGATGGCATGGATAAATTCATGTACTCGTTCATTACGCAATAAACTTAAGCGAGTAAGCCTAAAAAAATGAGGTGTGTGGAAGTTCCTATTTTGAAATATTTAAAAATCGCTAAAACCACTTTTAGAAGATTCTTAAATTTTTCATAAATATAAAAAAAAATGTGCAGGGTGTTCTTTTTTCTCTTTAAGATTTACACACTCGTTTGAAAAAAGCCGTGAAAGTTACTCTTATGCGGCTTGTGGAGGTGAGTTATACGGCCAGAGGAACATTATGTGGGTGGCTCATCTTAGCAAAAAGTCGGCTAATCAGTAAAAAATTGGTAATTAACCTTTTCTAATGAGTAAAATGAGACATATGGTTTCCAATTAGAAACTTACTGAACGTCATCTAAAACCACTAAATCAACTCTTTCTAGAACGACTTGAAGCTCGTGGGAAACTCGAGGGCGCAATAAAGTGACCACTCGTGCAGCAGGTGCAAAGCTAGCAGTGGCGGAACGCGATGATAATCTAATCATTCGCTTTCCGCAACCGCTAGCCTTGTATCTGTTCCAAAAGTGTGAACTTTAGTGCAGCACTTCACACGTGCTCAATGTTTTTCTGAAAATTACTGATTTATTGGTTTTAGATGAAGCTCAGTAGGTTTAAAATTGGAACCATTAGTCTATTTTCAGTAATTAAGAATTTAATTAACTAATTTTATTATTAGCCGGCTGATCGTTACGATTATCCAACTATACTATGTGCCGCTGGCCGTATAACTCATCTTCACAAACCGCGTAAGTGTAACTTTCACTGTTTTTTTTTTAAGAAATCTGTAAAGCTGAAAAAAAAAAATCTTTATATATATGGTAACTAAACTTAGATAGTTGCATTGTTCATAGTCTATAGCAGGGGTGGCCAAGCTGCGGCTCTTCGCGTGTTAAAGTGCGGCTCGCGGCTCCCTCACCTACCTACCTCCCCCCCCTAACACTCCCCCGCCTCCCTCCCGGTCACACGAGCACTTCCCCCAAAAGAGAAATGGAACGCGTTTCAAATCGAGCGACGGGTTGCGGTTTGGTAGTCTTATGCTACTGAACTACCTTACGTACAGTTAGACTGCTTTAGACTGAGATGCATCAAAAGTAGTTCCAGTTTCGTTTATTGCTCTGGATAAAAGTGCCCCCCCCCCCCCCCCCCGCCCCTCGCGACACTTAGAAGTTTCGTGGTTTTGTCTGCGGCTCCTAGACCGGGTCAGCCATGCCACCCCTGGTCTATAGCATGCCGAATCTGGTCGTGATATGACATTATTAAGTACACAAATTCATGCAGGAAAATACAAAAATTCCTCGAAATTAGGTCAAGAAAAAAAACATGCTCAAATGTTCAAACATATGCGAAAAATAACTCTTCCGTGGTGAAAAAAAATAAAATAAAGATAGATATTTTGGTTATATTTCCACTCGAGAAATTGTAGCTCCAATAAGACTGCTTGAGAGGAGACAGCTAGGCTCCATTTCTCAACATAAATGTGATGCGTGCGTTGACAAATTGCTCAAATTTCTGCCGACCTTAGTTGATGAGAGGTCTTCAAATGTGCATTTGACTAGTTACCCGAACGTGACACCCACCTTTTTATTCTTATACATAACATATAAGGATTCGTGGGTTATAAAACACCATAAAAACTATTATCGTTTTCTTGTTCCCAAAATATTGCCATTTTATCGACCCGCACCTGTCCTTAAGCTGTCAGTTGCCATGGATTTGCCGTGACTCTGGCCAGGCTTCAGAGCGTTTGCCGATTGGGGCGGCTCAAGGATCCACCAAGGATGACGCCATGAGCAGGCCTTGACCTCTAGGCGACCCTGGTTGATCTCTCCCACCTAATCGTCGGCTCTTTCTCATTCAGGAGGCTCCGTGGAGGGAGATGATTCCGATAAATCCGGGGGCGTCGACGGAGGCGGCGAAGGCGGAGGCGGAGGCGGAGGTGGAGACGGAGGTGGCCCTCTACCACCTGCCATCTCCGTGGCTACCACACCACCCAAAGGTGCCACCCACCTTCTAATAAACTTTTAATATTTTGTTTACGCATTCCACATTGTTTTGCGCTCTATAACCCGAGGTCTGAGGCCACGTCGCCTCGGTGGAGGTGTTCTCGGCTGAGCGCATGGGCAGAAGCTTCATCTCACGCGAGTCTGCTTCCTGCCCACGGGCAATGCCCACACCTGGCTTGGGCAAACGCGAAGTCGCTCGTCAAGCGCGCGTTGGTTTATGTGGAGCGCAAGTTCGTCTGCTTCTGTTCCGAGCTCCGATTGGCTCTGATCGTAATATAGTGGGTAGACCTCGAAGCAGTCTTGTACACGTTACTAAAAAAGAGTAATCGATTACAATTACTATTACTCTTGGCTAAAAAGTATTCGATTAGATTACTTGATTACTCGACAGCAAAAGTAATTGGACATTACTTTAAGAAGTAACCGTTACTTTTCCGATTACTTTATTGTGTGAAGACTTACATCTTTAGCGCTCAGAACAATGAACTACTTCCAACCTATATTTCACATTTTCACAAATATTGAAGAAGAAAAAACGGGTCCCCTCTTTGTGGTCGTTGCACATTCACAATGCGGACACAAGCATAGAATTCGTTTGAAGAAGTTTAATGATTTGGGCGTTCGCCAGTTTGGCGAGGTGGGGGGGGGGGGGAGCGGAGGGGGTTCTAGATCTAGTTAAGCTTAAGGAAGAGTTGTCGCTCAAAGTAGGTACCTTAAGCAGGATTTGTTTTTATTTCTGTGTGTGTGTGTGTGATGGGGCTAGTTTGAACCAAGGACGTACAAAGCTACATTCTGGTCCCTCAAACTTCGCCCTGAACGGCCTTTGTCACGTACTGCGGCTTCCCGGGGGCTTCCCACTCCCAGTCCCAGCTCGAAAAAACGGACATTCCACAGAAACTGTACATACAAAGGGGTTGACCTTGTTTCCTCCAGCTCCGTAAAAATCTTTCTTTTTTCCGTTCAAAAAAAGAGGCAAATTTTATTTTTGTCATTTCAGAAAAAAAAAAGTGTGTATGTGTGTGTGTGGGGGGGGGGGGGTGTCCTGTGGAAAAATTGTAAGGGTTAGAAGTAATTTTTATTTCTTCAAAAAGTAATCAGATTACTCTTGTGATTACTGCCTAATAAAAGTAATCACCTGATTACAAAATTACTCCAAAAGTAATCGATTACAAGTAACTTGATTACTTGAAATGCGTACGGTACAAGTCTGCCTCGAAGCAAGCAATCCTCGACGTTCACCCGCCTTCTTCCATCGGAGCCAATCAAAACTGGGCGTCTCTCTGACGTCACCACAACCCCCGCGAAAGAAGCAAACCCACTTGCCCTCCGCACAGTCCACGACAGCTGTGGGCAGCAACCAGATACGCGAGAGAGGATCCGTCTGCATATGAGGAAGTGCCAACAGCAGCGCCACCGCAGTGGTCAGACGCCAAGGGCCGCTTCGTTGCTGTCTCCACCGTTTTACTTTACGGCTGAGTGCAGCCGACGCTGTACGGTTCGAACCAATCGAGCGGAGCCAAAAGGTACCTCGCCAGGGTTCTCGTCGCATTTGGGCGTCTGCCATTTTTGACTAAATGAATCGGGCAGAGCGAGTGCGCCGTCATCTCGCGCCTCTTTTCTGTACTTGACTCGAATTGCTGCAGATGGCGAACCCACAACACGACGATCGGCGTGACGATAGAATTTTGGCGCTGTCTGTTTAATTCCATCGAATAGTAGCGTCGGCTGCGTTTTCGCACTTAAAAGCCGACGACCAGACTCGAGATTCTGCCAGGCAGCAGAGCCTCCTTATCATTGGGGAAAAAGAAAGAGGCAATGGTGAACAGGGTAGAAGGAGTAAGAGAAGGAAACGGGGAAAAAGTGGAAAGCGCGATCTGGCCGTCGGTATCTAAGGTGAACTGGGAGTCTAGGAAATCTGGAGACTTAACTTCCCCGCAAAGCAGTTTGGAAACGATTCAATAATGCAGTTCATTCCCGGAAAATAACACATCCAAGTTAGCGAAACCCAATCATTCGCGGAGAGATTGACTGATTATTCTCATGATCTTAACTAAATGTGCACTATCATTATAAAAGAGACATATTGGATCGTTCAAAACTCTAAAGTAGATTTTTTGCTTAATTTTGTCCTTTTTACGTTTGTATTGTATTTAAATCAACAATTGTTTTCATCACCATTGGGTTAACGTTTTTTAAGGGCGCCGCCATCTTGAGAATAGCGGTACCTACGAAGCCGTTTAGTGGCTGTAATCTCGAAATACCGGCTGCCTGTGGCAGCGCACCTTTCTGGGTAAGCAAAGGTGTGGGTTTGGGGGGAGCGCATGGCTAGACTTGGCTACTGTGGGCTTCAATACCCTTGCAGCTAGCTATTGACAGGACATCACTTTGCCTTCTTGAAAAAACGAGGACGAAGACGGTGGAGCGTTTTGATTGAGTTTCCGCAACGAAGAGATAGATGAGCAGCTTAATATAGTCCATGCGGGTAAGCTCTCAGCATTTGATAGCTGCATCTCGGGAGGTGGGACGTAGCTGTTTTCACACCCTTCAGGTGCCATGGAGTCATAGCGTATATCGCAATAATAACCTACTCGGAGCACCGGCACCTGGTTGAAGTCGGTCCGCTTGCCGTATACGAATAAGCCGTGAGCATGCACGTGATGATGAGTCCGAGACAAAGCCCCCGCGATTTATGCTAGCAATCGTGGCTTCATAAATAAGGTTCCTTACAGAACCTGTGAGAACTTGGGCTGCAGATTGTCGCAACTTGTAACAGTATTGAAAGCAAAACTGGCAACTAGCTCACGCACGTCGTCCGTCTCTAAGCCTTTTCGCACATGCTCTTGGTGGTCGTATACCCTGTGTCAACGCGTAATCAAAGAATGCACTGGGTCGAGGGTGGGTCATTTGGGCGCTGGTATGAGGTCACGCGAAAAAGGTACATGCAGTTTGTGCAACTGCAAGTACTACGCTATGTTGCTCAGCGTTTTTATTTTTATATTTCTGTACACTATCATTAAATGCTTATGCGTCGGAAGACGTAGAAGAATATTTGTTTTTACTCAGTGCTATAGTACAAATTACAAACACCCCTCGAGCGGGCCGTTCCATGTTGCGCCACGTGAATATCATAGTTTCCGCGAATGCCACCAGTCTAGCGCTCCCCGGAGAAAGCCGCACGCTCGCGCGTTATAGACATGTGTGATTAGCACTGTACGTGTTCCAAGAGTGGTCACTTTCGTGCAGCACTACGCTTTACACGCGCTCAACGTCTTTCTGAAAATTACTCATTTATTGGTTTTAGATGAAGCTCAGCAGGTTTAAAATTGGAACCATATGTCTATTTTCATTATTTAAGAAGTTAATTGACTAATTTTATTATTAGCCGGCTCATCGTTATAATTATCGCTCTATACTATGTCCCGCTGGCCGTATAACTCATCCTCACAAACCGCGTAAGTGTAACTTTCATTGTTTTTTTTTGTTTAAATAAATCTGTAATGCTGAAAAAAAATTGTACATATATGGTAACTAAACCTAGATAGTTGCACTGTCCATACTCTATAGCATGCCGAATTTGGTCGTGATATGACATTATTAAGTACACAAATTCTTGCACGAAAACGCAAAAATTACTTGAAATTAGGTAAAGAAAAAACATGTTTAAATGTTAAAACATATGCGTAAAATTACTTTTCCGCTGTGGAAAAAAAAAAAAAAAAAAGATAGGTAGATATTTAGGTTATATTTCCCCGCGAGAAATTGAAGCTACAGAAGACTGCTTTGAGAGAAGACGGCTAGCCTCCACTTCTCAACATTAATGTGATCCGTGTGTTGACAAACTGCTGAAATTTCTGCCGTTCTTAGTTAATGAGAGGTCTCCAAATGTCCATTTGACTAATTACCCGAACGTGACACCCACCTTTTTATTCTTATATAGAAAATATAAGAATTCGTGGGTAATAAAACACCATAAAACCAATTTTTGCTTCCTTTTTCCCAAAATATTTTCATTTTTTGGACCCGCAACTTTCCTTAAGCTGTCAGTCGCCATGGATTTGCCGTGACTCTGGCCCAGCTTCAGAGCGTTTGCCGATTGGGGCGCCCTATTGAAAAAGACTTTTTACCGGAATTTAATTTCCAGTAAACTAATATTTTACTGGATTATGGGACTCTTTTCACTTCCGGTAAAGTCAAAATTTACCGGAATGTCACCGAATTTTTTATCGGAATGTCACCGGACTTTTTCACCGGAATGTCACCAGTTTTTCAGCGGAATTACATTTCCAGTAAAAAAATATATTTTACGGGATTATGGGCCTATTTCACTTCCAGTAAAGCCGCGATTCACCGGAACGTTCAGTGTTTTTATTTTTCTTTCGGACTTGAACGGAAAGCACTTAGGAAGAAGCCTGTGAACCGTGGGTGGTATATGTTTACCCGATGCTGGACGATTCGGAAACAATTAATGTGGTTAGTCCATTTAGACCTGAAGGTTGCATGTTTTTATTTAACAGGATCGATACCAGTGAAACAATTTGCACAGCTGTAGACATAAGCAATCCGACCAAATAGGAAGAACCGAGTTTTTGTCGCAAAAAATATCTTTCAAGGAACTAACAATGCCACTGGGTAAATTCCTAGATGTACGGTAGTTCAACTAATAAAACCGACCAGGTGCACCACACTGACGCACACACATACTGTATAGCACGCTTAGCGAAAACCACGAACGCGCGGAACGAACATCTGCCGCCGTTGAGAAATCACGGGCACACTCACGATGTCGTCCCCGATGTCATCGCCGCAGGTGCACCAGGCGGACACGTACACACTGTCAGTAGCACGCTTAGGGTAGCGAAAGCCACGGACGCGCGGAATGAACATTCGCTGCCATCGAGAAATCACGGGCACAGTCACGATGTCGTCCCTCATGTCGTCGCCGCGGGTACACCAGGCACAGAGCCGTATATGTAGAGAGTTTGGTCAATGGGAGGTGCGGGCAGAGCCAGGGCGTGCGGCAGACTCGGAAAGAGGGCTTGGCATGCTCTCTTGACCAACCAGAAGCCGAAAAGGATCCCCTAGCGGTGGTAGCGAGAAACAGTTCTGATCAAAGGTCTATGTTCGTAAATGGTTTTAATAACCGCGTAAGAGTGAAGCGTAGTAACTCTTTGTGGTTGAAAATAGGGTGCACGTGTTGTTTTGATCATGATCATGCAGAAAGATGTAATAAACGAATGCGCCGCTCAACCTCTGTTTTGCTCGGACAGAGTGTGACCGTTCGGACGGCAGATTCCCGGCCCTCGGCGCTTGGCGTACGGATTATGTCGATTGTTCTGCTAGTCGCTCTCTTCCACCATCATTTTCGATGAGCGTGAATGAAACATCACGTGTACCACATTTTCAGTCATCGAGAGTTACTCCATTGCAGTTATCAGGTTTGTTTCTCGCGACCGCCGCCAGGGTATTATTTCCGGCTTCTGGTTGGTCACATTCGAATTTCTGAAGACGCCCTGGAACACGCCCAGCCTGTTTTCGACCAATGGCTCCTCCTCATTTGTCTCCTATACTTCCCAACGAATGGCCAAACTCTCTACATATACGGCTCTGACCAGGCAGACACATACACACTGTCAGTAGCAAGCTTAGCGAAAACCACGAACGCGCGAAATGAACATCCGCCGCAGTTGAGAAATCTTGGGCACAGTTTTTTTCGGTCGCTGCATGCTTCTGAAGCCGGACGGAAAGAGAGGCGGAAGAAACAGGTCACTGAAAAATGTTTTCTTTTCATCTGCACACCCAGCTGCTCTCGAAGATACAGGTCGCACACATGGAACGAGGAGCCGAGACTAAGCGTCCGTTCCTGGCCGGCCGTTGCTCGTTGACGGACAAAGAAACCGGTTTTCCTCAAAAGAGTCAGCAAAACGACCCTCTCGCATTTTCACCACGAACCCAATGCGAGGGAGAGAGGGTGCGTGGGGACTCACCCTTGATGCATTCTAGGCACCAAATTACACACCCGTCCCCGGCTTATCTCGGCTTCCCCCTCCCCTCGCGTCGGCTTCGAGTGAAGTTCGGTAAATAGGAAATTGAGTCACCCGTTTCGGGTAAGATTTCTAGCAAAACCGGGTCGTCATGGTAAACGAATGTGGGTGCCGGTGACATTCCAGCGAAATCTGGAAACCCACTCCTGGTGAAATTCCACAGGAATCTGTTTGCCGGCAAATAATCTAGCAAAGACTGATAAACTACGCTGGTTTCGGATAAAAACGGGTGAAACTGCCCACCTTTCTGGATCGTCAAAACAGTTCGCTGCACGCACTTCTTGCAGGATTGCAATGTCATCTCGAGCTAAAACTCGGACTCACGAGAATGCCGCCCAAGTGGTCTCATACCTGCTCTGGCCCAGACATTCGCCTTTTGCAAATAGCTAGTTGCCGGTGATCGCTGCCCACCTTTTTGGATCGTCAAAACAGTTCGCTGCGCTCCCTTCTTGCACGATTCCAACGTCGTCTCGAGCTAAAACACGCACTCACGAGAATGCCGCTGCATTGGCGGCCGCCATATACACACGCAGTCCCCCTGCTCGTCTTGGCTTTCTTGCCTGCAGCCGTTCCCCTTGCGTCGGCTTCTAGTGAAGTTCGGTGTCCGTCAAAAGATAGTGGCTTCCGGTAGGATTCCAGCGACGGGTAATCGAAAGTGGTTCTGGTAAAACTTCCAGAAAAGTGGCGGCCGGTAATATTTCCACCAAAGACTGGCAAACTACGCTGGTTTCTGGTGAAAATGAGTGGAAATTAACCCGTTTTCACCGAATACCACTGGAGGTGAACCTTCGTCATGGCGTCCTCCTTCCAGTGTCACTGGAAGGATGACGCCATGAGCAGGCATTGACCTCTAGGCAATCTTGGTTGATCTCTCCCACTTAATCGCCCGCTCTCTCCCATTCAGGAGGCACCGTGGCAGGAGATGATTCCGATCAATCTGGGGGCGTCGACGGAGGCGACGGAGGCAGCTCTGCAACACCTGCCATCCCCGTGGCTACCACACCACCCAAAGGTGCCACTCACCGTCTGATAAACGTTTAATATATTTTTTTACGCATTCCACATTGTTTTGCGCTCTATAAGCCGGGGTCTGACTCAACGTCGCCGCGGTGGAGGTGTTCTCGGCCGAGCGCATGCGCAGAAGCTTCACCTCATGCGAGTCTGCCTCCTGCCCACTGCAATGCCCACACCTGGCTTGGGCAAACGCGAAGTCGCTCGTCAAGCGCGCGTTGGTTTATGCGGAGCGCAAGTTCGTCTGCTTCTGTTGCAGGGGTTGTGGTGACGTCAGAAAGACGCCGAGCTCCGATTGGCTCTGATCGTAGGATAGTGGGTAGATCTCGAAGCAAGCATTCCTCGAGGTCCACGCGCCTCCTTCCATCGGAGCCAATCAAAACTCGGCGTCTCTCTGACGTCACCACAACCCCGGCAAAAGAAGCAAACCCACTTGCCCTCAGCACAGTCCACGACAGCTGTGGGCAGCAACCAGATGCCCGAGAGAGGATCAGTCTGTATATGCGGAGTGCCAACAGCAGCGCCACCGCAGTGGTGAGACGCCAAGGGCTGCTTCGTTACTGTCTCCACCGTTTTACTTTACGGCTGAGTGCAGCCGACGCTGTACGGTTGGAACCAATCGAGCGGAGCCAGAAGGTACCTCGCCAGGGTTCTCGTCGCATTTGGGCGTCTGACATCTTTGACTAAATGAATCGGGCACTGCGAGTGCTCCGTCATCTCGCGCCTCCTTTCTGTACTTGATTCGAATAGCCGCTGACGGCGAACCCACAAACACGACGATCGGCGTGACGATGGAGGTTTGGCGCTTCCTGTTTAGTTCCATCGAATAGTAGCGTCGGCTGCGTTTTCGCACTTAAAAGCCGACGACCAGACTCGAGATTCTGCGAGGCAGCAGAGCCTCCTTATCATTGGGGAAAAAGAAAGAGACAATGGTGAACAGGGTAGAAAGAGTAAGAGAAGGAAACGGGAAAAGTGGAAAGCGCGATCTGGTCGTCGGTATTTAAGGTGACCTGGGGTCTAAAAAATCGGGAGAGATAACTTCCCCGCAAAGCAGTTTGGAAACGATTCAATAATGCAGTTCATCCCCGAAACGAACACATCCAAGTTAGCGAAACACAGTCGTTCGCGGAGCAACTGACTGATTATTTTAATGATCTTAACTAAATGTGCACTATCATCAAATAGAAGACATTAGATATTTCAAAACTCTAAAGTAGACGTTTTGCTTAATTTTGTCCTTTTTACGTTTGTATTGTATTTAAATCAACAATTGTTTTCATGACCATTAAGTAAACGTTTCTTTAAGGGTGCCGCCATCTTGAGAATAGCGGTGCCTACGAAGCCGTCTAGAGGCTGTAATCTCGAAATACCGGCTGCCTATGGCAGCGCACCTTTCTGGGTAAGCAACGGTGTGGGTTTGGGGGGAGCGCATGGCTAGACTTGGCTACTGTTGGCTTCAATAACCTTGCAGCTGGCTAATGACAGGAGATCACTTTGCCTTCTTGAAGAAACGAGGACGAAGGAGGTGGACCGTTTTGATTGAGTTTCCACAACGAAGGGATAGATGAGCGGCTTAATATAGTCTATGCGGGTAACCTCTCAGTATTTGATAGCTGCATTTCGGGAGATGGGACGTAGTTGTTTTCACACCATTCACGTGCCATGGAGTCATAGCGTATATTCCAATAATAACCTACTCGGTGCACCGGGACCTACACTCTTAAGCTGGTTCCACATAAGTTCCGGTTAGTAAGTGGAACATTTTTGCAAAAATGTTCCAGTTAATCTAGGTGAAACTGCGTTCCAGATACCATGAAAAATAGGTGGAACACTGTTCCGCATATTTTATGGTGCAATAACTGAAACCATGTTCCGCTTAATGCTTGTGGAACCGCGTTCCAGCTACAGGTATCTGGAACACTGTTCCAGTTAAATGAAGGCAGGTTCTCTCTGAAATGCTGTTCCAGATAAAATATGCCTGCTGCCTTTTAAATAGTTCCAAGCAGGGATCGAAAGTCAGATTTTTCCTGGAAAAGCAAAGCCAGTGTGAAATGCATAACTCCTGCATAACCAACGTCCGCTTTCTAGCATTTGTCGTTAACAAACCAATGTTCGACTTCGTACCGTTTACTGTGTGTTGCACTTTCCATTAATCGCCGTTTTAACAATGTGCCACAGTATCACAAATATCAAGTTTTAGATCCCTATTGTGCACAGTTTACAAACATGCATAAGACAGTGACAGTAGATAACAACAATGCATGGTGAAATTGTGTAGCATTGAGGTCCACACCATGATTAAGAGCTGTTATATAACAAAGCAAAAATTCCATAACAATGCCCAATTTGAATTCTGTATTCTTCAGAATTACTAGGCATAAAGTACTTCCTTCAAAATTAGTGCACAGCAAAAGTAACTATTTAAACATTTGAGTATTGGCATAATCGAAAGAAACATTTAAAGCAAAGTGCACATAATCTTGTAGCCGAACCGTTAGTTGGTGGGCAATGTGCCCGCTACCCGTTTTGTTCGCTGCGTGTTTTTTCTGCATGGGTTGCAACAGTTTAAGCATCATCTTTAGCTTAAAAGACATGAGGCACCTGTCAAACCTTTCACTTTCGTGCAATACTGTTTGCACTAGTCCTAAGGTTTGCCCAAAACAATGTGGGTAGGAAAGGTTCAGGAAATAGTAGATGGTTAGTAGTTCTATCAAGGCGTATTCCAAGGAACAACGTGGTGGGAGGCGAACCGTCCTTTTGTAGAAAACAATTTCCATCCGGTTGCCATCGATGAAGATACATGGTCCTGGCAGAAGCGATCCGACCTCATGTTGACCCTTGAATAAAAAAATAGGCTTCGGTTTAATGTTGTTCATTAAAACTAAGTGAATTGTTTAGTCTTGCTTGTGCAATTTATAATACGACTTGTTAATCTTATTGCTTCGTTATAACATAAATTTGCAGAATGGTTGCTACCAAGTATCAAACCAGAAACGAAGCCAAAACCAAAACTGAACTGCTATTTTTAGCCGAACCGGAACTAAACCGAAAACTTTGCCGCCATCTTCAAACTAAACCGTTACCGAAGCAAAAAAAAAAGTTCACAGTTACTATAGTCCGTTGCAACCTAAGAACGAAGGGCGAGGGTAAGACGGGCCTGGGAGGAGGAAGCAGACGGAACGCTGGAGAAGAGAGGGGAAACCTCCTTCTCTCTTTAGCGTTCCGTCTGCTTCCTCCTCCCCGGCCCGTCTTACCCTCGCCCTTCGTTCTTAGGTTGCAACAGACTATAGCTCTGAAACAATTTAATGCAACTTTTGTTTTTGTAGGATTCAAAGTAAGACACTTAGATATCATTAGCTGCACAACCTTACAAGGGCACTACAACAGAAAGAAAACTAATTGCTGCTCCGAATAATGCGTCTATCTGTGTCGAACACGAGCGTCCAGCGGCGCCGTTGATCCAGAGCGTGGAATAATAACATTGGCATCCGCAAGCAGGAGCGGATGAATAGTGCATCACATTTCTTAATTATTGTATCCTTAATGTGTTTCTAGAGTTCTACACACAAGTTTGAGTGAAGATGAAGCGTTGCACTGGTGTGTCAGAAGTGGCAGACGCAGCGATAAATTCCGGTTGTTCGCTATAGGCAGGAAAATTGTAATCACTAAAAAAGTCAATGCTTTAATGTAGTTTTAACCGTTATTTTTGCCTTCTGGACCAGAATCGGAGACTGTAAGCCCGAAAATGAATTAAAAAAGAAATTTGGATAGACAATCTGAGTGTTACACTTGAAGGTTTTTATCTAGTTCCAGTATTTATTGAAGTGAGCTTTATTTTTATAGCAGCACAGCCAGAGGTATTTCTATGAAACGATCATAACTGTAAGAAGCAGCGCAGCATTCAGAGAGTAACATTTATAACGACTGTGTATGCAGGTCACAGGTCCTTCCTCACCTTTCCTCAGACCATTTTAAAAGAATAATGATATGCTTTTTTAACAATCTGCTTCCTCACATATCTGCTTCCTGAATCACACTGGTTGTGTTCTGTACATTAGAGTGGAAAAGCGTTCTTACCTCGCTTATCAGAGAGAACTCTGCCCTGCTGGGCCGTAGGTCCTGGTCAATATCATGGAAACTTTCTTTGTTTAGTAGTGCTCGAGTTTCGCGAAGTTTGAGTTCCATCTCGGAAACCATAACACTGAACCGGAGTGTGGCTTCAAGTGCCAGCTGCAAAGAAAAGTACAATCTATAGTCGCAGGATCTGTAAACCTTAACAGTGTGTTAGGTATCATATTTTTACGTCTTTACATGCAGTGTTTGAATTACATGGCCGCACTGCCTGTCAGCGCAGGCAGGGAAGAACAAGTGCGTTCTGTCCCCACTGTAGAATCTGATCATTTCCAGCATGGTACTACCGACAAACTGAGCCACAAGGAGCGGCTTCGTAAAAGTAACACTAAGCACTGCTTTTTGGGCGGGCGACATGGCTCCAGACAGCAGCAGGGACTGTTTTGTGCAAGCCTGACGGGCGTGCCAATGCTTTGGGGACATGGGCACCCAAACTTTGGACAACCATGGGCACGCCCAAGCAAGCACAAATGCGTAATTAGCTCATAAAGTACCTTTTCAAGCTGGCATTAGGCACTGTCTCATTTGCATATTTCAGAGATCATTTTGAATGTTGGGATGTACCATATGTATTCCTCTTATTGCCGTTGCACACCTACGACACAAAATACAAAAGTGACTAGGTCGGACAGACGGTTCAGAAAACTACGCTTTGGTGACGGCGGTTTATAGCACCCAATATGACAATTTGGGTGGAACTATTGTAGCTCTCCCAGAATGGCACCTGCTGCTATCAGTAATAATGTTGCCATCACCAATGCAATGCTCAGCATTGCCATATAGATGGAGTGCAATTTGGCTTGGCCTGCGGAGAGAATGATGCTAGAAGTTATCAGGTGAAGCGGAGGGGCAAAGCGACGCATCCACAGAACATACATGTTGGTCCCCGGTAGCTCTGCAAGCGGTGCAGGCAGTTTTTTTACCACTTCCTGTTTCCTTTCACAGTTAACTTGCACCGAAAGTTTTTAAAAAAAGGCTTTTGTGGGAAAGTTAGCTGTGTTGTTAGCAAGCGGCTTCCGAAGGTGTACACATTTTTTTGTGACCCTAAATATTGCAGTACTTGTAACTTACACGTTTACATCTTCAATAAGAATATAATGTGAATGATGTCAATTAGAAGATACATGTTACGCTTTCCCTGCTTTTCTCCCAGCCTTTAAAAAGAGCGACCATGAAGCTTGGAAGGAGATTACGTGACATGCACCATCCAATCGCTCCATGTGGGAGCGCTACGATTTGGTATTCTTTGAAGGCTGGAAAACAGAATCAAGCAAACCATACTACATTGAAAACACCTTCATCGGGTGTTTCTCAAGGCCCTCCACAATTCGTAATTGACACCGGTGCCATTAAATCAATATTTAAAAGGTCCACTAAATATCATAATTAAAAATTGGGCAGACTAAACCAAATTTGTGCACCTTCGCAACACATCTGCTAACAACGGACAGTTGGTTTCAGTCCTGCAGAGCGCACCTCTTTAGTTTAAAGTTGGGTGCAAGTTCACTAGGACGCCCTCTATGTCAGTAAGTCAGGTTGGCTGGGTTGAAAGTTTTCACCAGTTTTCGATATGCGCTACTTAACTTGTCATAAGCAAGCTTACCACGTGTGGATTTAAAAAATAAACAGGTAGTTCCTCCGGTGGTGCAGTCCTACGATCTTGTAGAGTAGCTTCGAAAAGAACCTTCGTTTTTTTCAAATCCAAACCTCCTGGATTGGCCACAGTGTCTTCAATAATTTGTACATAATGACAAACCGCATTGAAGCAAAGGGGGGCTGTCATGGTTCTGTGGAAGGAAGAACGCGAAGGACGAAGTGACGGGTGCGAAGAAGGGCGTGAAGAGCACGAGCCGCGACGTTCGGCAGCTGCTTGAAGGATCTTGCCGGCTGCGTCCCGGTATGGACGACTTGAACCAGAACCCGCCGCTACGCACGGTGTGGATGGAACAGCGGAGGTATGAGCATCTACGCCACCTCAACACCGTCCCTGGACTGAGCATCTACGCCACCTCAACACCGTCCCTGGACTGAGCGTCTACAGAACCCAGGAATCGAGCCTCGCCACGACATATGCCGGTGAATCTCTAGGACGATAGCCCCGTAGTTGGAACTGCGTATTTCTTTCTTATGGCTTTGCTTGTAGTCTTATTACGCCTTTTTTTTCTCTATTCTGATATTTCTGTTGTGTGTGCAAATATATGCTCTGCTTTTTTTTAACTCTCTGTCTCCCGACCCTTTTCTTACCAACCCCGGACGAGCCTGTGACAATTTGGCGAGCCTGCCAGGATTGCGCGGCCCATAACATCCCTGTTGCCTTTTCCGGGAGGTGAGAGAGGAGATGGAGATTTGAGACTGGTGCATCATTATGGAGCTCGATAGAATAATCGCGGCAGCTAAGGAATTGGGGTATACGGGGGACGAGTTAAAGAAATGGGTTGATGAGGAGAGAGCGCGTGGGAGAGCTGAGAGAGCTCAAGAGCGTGATAACGCTAGGGAGGACCGTGAGGCGGCTCAAAGAATGTTGGCGGCCGAAAGCGCTAAGTTGGATAAGGAACGAGAGGTCCTGCAGTTGAGGATTGCGGCTCGTGAAGGGAGAGGTGAAGGTACCGCAAATTTGGAAAGCGGCCGCGGGGAAGAGTCAGGCCGAGGGAGTCACGGAAGTCCCCACAAACTGATTCCACAGTTCAATGAACGAAGGGACGATCTAGATGCCTATCTGCAGTGCTTTGAGCGTACTGCAACAGGGTTGGGTTGGCCAGTGGAGAAGTGGGCCACGACCTTAGGCTTATGTTTGACCGGAGAGGCGCTCACGGTGATCGGCCGACTGACACCTGAAGATGCGCTAGACTATGCCAAGGTCAAGCTGGCGCTGTTCCAGCGATTTCGTTACACTAAGGAAGGATACCGCGAGAGGTTTCGTGACGCCAAACCCGAGGAGGGCGAAACGATGACACAATTTGCTGCACGACTGGCAGGGTACTTTGACAGATGGCTCGAGATAGCGGGAGTTGAGAAAACGTTCGAAGCACTGCGAGACAATATCCTAGTGGAACAGTTTCTGTTGACATGCTCGAGCAAGCTGACGGTCTTCCTGAGAGAGCGCGACTGTCAGAGGTTGGATTATGTAGCAGCTAAAGCCGACCTCTTCTTGGAGGCCCAGGTGCACCATAGCACGGGTAAGCAAAAGCGAGACGAGGCGACGAACAGGCAAGACGCTGGAAACGAAGATAATCACGCAAGGCGTGGTCTCCGAAAGAGTCTCCGCTGCTTCCTTTGTGGGAAGATTGGGCACAAGGCAGAAAACTGCAGAAGTAACGGCCAAGCTATGAGGTCACTTGCATGTTGGAATTGCGGCCGTAGTGGTCACAAGGCAGAGAACTGCAAGGGAAGGCAGAGCGAGAAACATCAGGCGTCGTGCTTGTACACGGAGTCGACTGATAATTGCGATGGCTCGAACGATGCCTACGTCACCCTGAATAATGGGGACGAGATCCCGGTAGTGAACGCGGTCATAGGGAGAGCCCCGAAATTTCTGTCGGAGAACATGCCGGTAGTGGAAGGACGACTGGGAGAACACAAGATAACAGTGTTAAGGGGCACCGGCTGCAACACCGTGGTTGTTCGCAAAGAACTAGTCCCTCAAGAGAACATAACTGGAACGTCGAGTACAGTGTTTTTATTAGATCGAACAGTTCGGTACCTGCCGGAGGCGGTTATTGTGATCCAAACGCCCTACTACACGGGAAAGGTAACGGCGAAATGCGCCAGTAACCCCCTATACGACTTGATACTGGGAAACATACCGCAAATGCGTGAGGCTAATGACCCTGACCCAGAATGGGAAAAGAACAAGGAAGACAATCTCGGCGACTGCCTAGACAAGCCGAAGGGGAGTGGCGAAACGTGTTCGAACGCCATCGGAGTCAACGTGGGCTGGCGCAGGGCAATGGTAGCAACCAAGAGCATCGACGAGCTCCCGGATGAGAAGCCAGTCGTAGCTGCGTCCGCGGGCGAGGGAAGAGAAGCTGGAGGACCAATAGAAAAACTAGAACGGCCTCTGAAAGTCGCGCAGGTGTCAGTAACCGACACAACAGCCGAGGAACTCGGAAAGCAGCAGAAAGAGGACGCTACTCTTACGAAGTGTTTCAACGATGTAGGGAAAACAACGAAGAAACACAATTCCAGGACTAGGATTCAGTTTTTGCTGAAGAACAATCTTCTATACAGGAGCGTCGTATACTCATCCGGCAGAAGATCAGAACAACTGGTTCTACCAAAAAGGTTCAGGGCCGCTGCTGTAACTATGGCACATGACAGCATTATGTCCGGACACCAGGGGGCAAAGAACACCCTCAACTTGGTGGCGGAAGAATTCTTTTGGCCATGTATGCAAAGTGAGATCAAAAGGTACGTTCGATCATGTGACGTGTGCCAACGCACCGTACCCAAAGGCAAGGTGGGCAAGGCTCCCTTGGGAAGCATGCCAATCATCGAGACACCTTTTCAAATAGTCGCGATAGATATCATCGGTCCTATTGTGCCTATCTCAAGCTCGGGGAACAGATACATTCTAACAATGGTTGACATGGCCACGAGGTATCCTGACGCAGTAGTGTTGAAGAGCATTGGGTCCCAGCAGGTAGCTGAGGCGTTGGTTCAGATGTTCACGTGGTACGGAGTGCCGGCAGAGATCCTTAGCGATCGCGGTACCAACTTTACCTCTGAGCTAATGAGAGAGGAGAGCAGGCTTCTATCGATGAAGCAACTCTTAATCACTCCCTATCACCCCATCAGCAACGGCCTGGTCGAGAGGTTTAATGGCACCATCAAGCAGATGCTAAGGAGGATGTGCAAAGAAAGACCAAAGGATTGGGATAGATATCTCCCAGTTTTGCTTTTCGCCTACAGAGAGGTACCCCAGGCTAGCCTCAGGTTCTCGCCATTTGAACTGCTATACGGGAGAGAAGCGTACGAGAACCACTGGCCATCCTCAAGGAGGTGTGGTCGAACGAAGCCCTGAAGGAAGACATGAAGACGGCATATGGATACATCTTAGAGTTAAGGACAAAACTAGAGGAAACATGCAAGCTGGCGCACGCATGCCTGGATGAAGCAAGGGAGAAGTATAAGGGATACTACGACAGGAAGAGCTGTAACCGAAATATGAAGCAAGGAGACCTGCCGCTCATCCTGCTCCCCACCGATCTAAACAAGATGATCATGCAATGGAAAGGTCCCTTCCCCGTAGTCGCAAGAATGAATGAGGTGAATTACGAGTTAGACGTAGGAGGCAAGAAGAAGGTGTTTCACATCAATATGCTGAAAAGATATGAAGAAAGAGAAGGAAGTCAACAAGGTAGACAACATTGCGGTGTGGCAATGGATTCTCAAGAAAAGGATGAAGTCGCAAGCGAGCTAAGTTTTGAAGATGCAGAGGAAATTCCTACACCAAGCTGGACGAGGCAGCAATGATGGGAAGACGTCAACATAAACGAACACTTGGAATCCCAAAAGCGTGATGAGGTGCGAGAGCTGATTGAGGACTTCAAAGATATATTTTCGAACCTTCCGGGCAGGACGAGTCTGCTGACCTGTGACCTTCAACTGACCACGTCCCGACCAATACATGTGAAGCAGTACCCACTACCGCTGTTGGTCCAGGAGACAGTCGAGCAAGAAATCGACGAGATGTTGGGGCTGGACGTGATTGAGCGATGTACCTCATCATACAACGCGCCAGTGGTAATAATAAAGAAAAAAGACGGGTCAAACAGGTTTTGCATTGACTACAGGAGGCTCAATGACGTGACCAAGCCCGATTCAGAGCCAATACCACGGATCGACGTCACGTTTGCTAAGGCGGGACAGAAGCGCTTCTTCTCGAAGCTCGATGTAGCAAAAGGGTACTGGCAGATACCTATGACAGAAGAGGCCAAGGAAAAGACGGCCTTCTCTTCAACGAGTGGGCTTTACCAATTCAAGGTCATGCCCTTTGGCTTAAGAACGGCTTCTACGACATTCACCAAACTGATGCGAAAATTGTTAGACGGCATCCCAGATGCATACCATTACATCGACGACATCCTGATCGCCACAAGCTCGTGGAGAGAGCACGTTGAAACGCTCCGCTGCATTTTTAGGCGCCTGCGCGAGGCTAATATTACCGTAAAGCCAAAGAAATGTGAAGTGGGCTTTAAGGAGATCAGCTTTCTGGGGCAAGAGATCGGAATGGGAAGGATATCACCGGACCCTAGG
>JABSTQ010008001.1:0-15055 GCA_013358835.2 Ixodes persulcatus | reverse complement strand
AAGGGTTCACAACGCGCGGGCATACTCCATTCAGCACGCCAGCCGGTCGTGGGCAGACGGTCTTGGCCAAGGACCGTCGGAGCACTGCTGCGCGTGAGTCGGAGTGCCTGCTAGGCCTATCTGCCGAGCTCGCTTGGTCGGGGTCGGTGGAATCGTGGCCGTTGGAGCATTTCCCGGGTGTTTGTGGATCCAGCGTTCTTGTTCGTCGTGGTTTATTTGAAGTACTTTTTACTCTTTTTTTGCTGCTTGTAGTCGGGACGCGTGAGAAGAGCACGTACAAAAATAAACGTCCGCTGGTCGTCGCGACCAAGTAACTGGGCGACGCTGTCGGCCATGCTGATTTGTTTGGAAGAAGCGCGTAAGACAGCTTCGGAGCTGTCGTAGGATTTCGTCATAACCTGTGCAACACTTACGATAATTTCGTTTTGTGAATACGAATTTGTTCTTATGTTTTGTCTTACGTACATTTTTGGCGTAAGATCGTTTCGGGAATCTGGCCTCTGCACTTTCGAAAGTCGCAGGAAAGGTAAGAGAGACGCAGACGACGTTGCGAGCAGACGACGTTGCAAAGGAGCAGACGACGCTCAGTTAGGGGGTCGCGATCAGCCAATCAGGGCTCAGCGTTCTGACGTCACCGCTACCCCCTGCGCAAGAAGCAGACGAACTTGCCCTCCGCATTGCAAGTATCTCGTGCTCAGAAAAGGCTGCAGGAAGTGCTCAGTCAAGATTCCAAGGTCGAGTTAGGAACCGGTTCGAACCGGTTCGGCGCTTATTAAAACCGGTAACCGGAGTGATATTATGTGAGCTACCCTAAACCGAAACCGAACCGGAACAAAATACAATGCTATTGAACCCGAACCTGAACCGAACCGAAATACTGACCGGTTCGACACCCTGAAAGTATGTCAGATCCCCTGACCACTTTTGGGGTTTTACATGCCAATCCAACGACGGGCATCTGGCACGCCCCAGCTCGGTTACACCTCCTCCGCAATAAGCCTCAGCCAGAATGCGGGTATCCGAACCCACCACCCGGGGATCCGTAGGCCGGCGCTTTGCCTCGGAGCCACCGAAACGGCTGGCTTTTGTATTTAATTTCCAAAAGCATTGTATTGTGGTGACGTTCTAAAGAAAGTCGCATTTCTCTTAATGTGGAAAAATAATTGTGTGTGTCAACATTTCATTGCTTTGTGACGAGAAATTTGGATTAATGTAAAGACGCATGGTATACGAAATGATAATTAACCTTCTATAAACAGTGAAATCTTGGTAATAACTTGTTTTGTTTTTTTTTTCACTTTTAATTCCCCCCCTTTCCCCTTCTTCCTCCCCCCCCCCCCCCCCCCCCCCCCACTTCACCCTTTATTTCGACCGCTAGCCCCCCCACGTAAAATACACTTCCGGGGTCGCTGAACGAGCACAATTTAACATTAAATAAAAATACTAGATTTGCCCATTCGTCTACAGTAAACCACATACACCGATAACGTGCGGGTACATTTTCTGTTTTTTTTTTTCTCAAAATTACTTTCTTCAGTTCCTGAGACCAATATGCCAAATAAAGCGGATTCATTCTCGTTTAGACGTTTACGATCATTTTCAGTATTCTGCTACTGACATAAATAATCTAGAAAACAAAAACAGCTGCTTGTATTATGATAAAATAAAATTATAAAAAAAGTTGCCAAAATATTTTCACTCATTATTATTGATATGTGATTATAACAGCGACTTTTTTATTGTAAGGATCTTGCGGTTAATAAACGATTTATGTGAGAATGATCGTTCTTGTGAACTTAACATTCAGGTGTCAAAAATAATATTTAGGCACGTACTAAATATTTATATTAAATTAATTATCTCAATCGCCATAAACACACACAGAAAAATAAAATAAAAAATAGGGAAAAGAGCGTATTGAAATATCTGGCTTGATATCACATTCTTCGAAGAGGGCTGAAGCCCAAGATTTTGTAATTGCAGATGCTTGTATTCGGCAGACTTAAAGTTTGTATTTCGTCAACAGTTAAGAAGTCGGCCGATCTTAAAAAAAAAAAAAAATTCCTGGATGAGGCGCTGGTGCCCTAATTTGAAATGATGAATGAATGCTTGAAAATAGTCGAACCATGTCAACTTCGAGACTCTCGAAGTTGACATGGTTCGACATGGTTCGACTATAAGTTTACACAAATATGGCTCATTTTAGAGGATTTGCCGTAGTTGCGGCTTATTGTTGAGGGCCTTAAATTTTGTATTTTATCACCAGTTAAGCTCTCGGCCGACCTCAAAAAGTTTCTAGATGAGGCGCGGATGCTTAAATTTTTAAAGATTAACGAATGCGTATAAACAGCCGAACTATCCCCACTAATTGGGACCGGTTTTCTCAAAAGAATACACTTTGGAGTACTTTCCATATGGTACCAAGATCGGCTGGAGTGCTCTAAATTGCATTTTCTGGCTTTAGCTGTAACTGGATTGTCCTCAAAAAGTTCGATGGTAAGGCGAGGGTGCCCAAACTTCAAATGATGAACGAATGCGTAAAAACAGCCAAACCATCCCCAATTTGAGATCGGTTTTCTGAAAAAGGATGTTTTTGTGTATTTACCATAGTAGCAGGAAACTGCTACTATGGTATTTGCCTTTAGATGAAAACTGAGTTGTCCTTAAAAAGTTTCCTGGTGAGGCGAGGGTGCCCAAACTTCAAATGATGAACAAATGCGTAAAAACAGCCAAACCGAGGTTCTGCCGCGCCCTACCTCCTACATCATTTTACCGCCAAGGTTGTACGCTGATCTGTTTGCAAAGTCGCTCCGGTTGCTTCCTTTACGTCGCGTAGACGGAGACGCTATTGGCGACTCCAGCGAAATCGACGCCGCGTAGCGGCAACCCCGCGAAGCTCATGAGAGGAGGTCGTTTCAACTCTGTTGTCTGCTATCGCTGCTTGGTACTCGTAGGCAGCATAGAAACAAATATCGTTTCCAGTAATTATTTTTATGCTTCCGCCGTGTCATTCCTACGCATTGACTAGAAGAAGGTATCTACCGTCGAAAAATCGCTATGCTTTCATGTGTAACACCGATTTTACGCTACAGTGCAAGAAATTTATAGTGGTCCGCGTGCTGAACGACGAAAACGCCCTCCTTTCGTCCGCCATTTTGCCTGACCAGCGCGCCCCCTATAGTTCCCTGGAGTCGCGAATACTCCGGCTGTTGAAACAGGCACCGCAAAGCATGTTACAGGATGGCCCACCTCGATCGCTCCGGCCCATGGGCATTTTTAGGCCGGTTGCACGAAAATGTATTTGGAATTTTCCCTTCAAAACTACCGTCCACCTCTGTGCTGTCAATTTGTCTTTTCCTGACCACCCCGTAGCATTTTTACGGTTTTTATTAATAATGCAATTGTGAAGAACGTGTATGTGCACGCCCCATTTATGGCAACTGCGTTAACGTCAATTTGGCCATATTTCTCGCTTTATAACTTTAAAGCAACACAAATATTGCATTATGTTTTTGCAGACTCTGTTATTACATATTATAAACGTTAATTTCAGAGTTTAAAGATTATTAAAGATGGCCTTTTTTAAATGATTTTCACAATAATGCATTTTTAGTTAAATGCCCTTGTGTGAGCAATTCTTGTACATTTCTCCCGCTAAGCAGGACAACAATATTTCACGTAAAGAGGAAATATATACAGGGCGACACACTGGCAAAGTTTGAAGACCTTAGCGTTTAAAAATACGGAGAAAAATATTCTTTAATCCAGAGCGTTATTGCGCAATGTGCCGTGTTTGCGATTTTTATCTTTCAAAATAACTACCCTAATACTCGGTGATTAATACTTTTTTCAGTTCTTTATATGCCTAATTTGTCAGTGAATATTTCTAGACCCGTAGCTAGAACAGTTTTTTTATTGAAGCCGCCCGAAATGTTAACATCGCGCGATACGCAAAACGCGCACGTGACTGAAAGGGTGCTTCCAAATTTTTTTCGGAAAGACAACATTTTTTTTTTCGGAGACAAGGATTGGTTTTATTCTTGTGGGCATAAAGCCAGCAAAATATTTCTTTTCATCAAAATTAAAAATGGTCACCGGACATGGTTGTTCGATCTTATCTGAAAACGCCCTACTATGGCATTTGCCTTTAGCTGAAAACTGGGTTGTCCTTAAAAAGTTTCCTGGTGAGGCGAGGGCGCCCAAACTTCAAATGATGTATGAATGCGTAAAAACAGCCAAACCATCCCCAATTTGAGATCGATTTTCTGAAAGAGGCTTTGTTCTTTTAGTATTTGCCATTGTAGCAGAATGGGCTCGAGGGCTCTATATTTTATACGTAAAAATGTTTTAGGTATGCGTAAAAACAGTCAAACCATCCCCAATTTGAGATCCGTTTTCTGAAAAATTATTTGTTTTTGTGTATTTGCCATAAGCTGAAAACTGGGTTGTCCTTAAAACGTTTCCTGGTAAGGCGAGGGTGCCCAAACTTCAAATGATGAACGAATGCGTAAAAACAGCCAAACCATCCCCAATTTGAGATCCGTTTTCTGAAAAGGATTTGTTTTTGTGTATTTGCCATAAGCTGAAAACTGGGTTGTCCTTAAAAAAATTCCTGGTGAGGCGAGGGCACCCAAACTTCAAATCACGAATGAATGCGTAAAAACAGCCAAACCATCCCCAATTTGAGATCGATTTTCTGAAAGAGGCTTTGTTTTTTTAGTATTTGCCATTGTAGCAGAATGGGCTCGAGGGCTCTATATTTTATACGTAAAAATGTTTTACGTATGCGTAGAAACAGCCAAACCATCCCCAATTTGAGATCCGTTTTCTGAAAAAGGATTTGTTTTTGTGTATTTGCCATAAGCAGAAAACTGGGTTGTCCTTAAAAAGTTTCCTGGTAAGGCGAGGGTGCCCAAACTTCAAATGATGAACGAATGCGTAAAAACAGCCAAACCATCCCCAATTTGAGATCCGTTTTCTGAAAAGGATTTGTTTTTGTGTATTTGCCATAAGCTGAAAACTGGGTTGTCCTTAAAAGTTTCCTGGTAAGGCGAGGGTGCCCAAACTTCAAATGATGAACGAATGCGTAAAAACAGCCAAACCATCCCCAATTTGAGATCCGTTTTCTGAAAAGGATTTGTTTTTGTGTATTTGCCATAAGCTGAAAACTGGGTTGTCCTTAAAAAGTTTCCTGGTGAGGCGAGGGCGCCCAAACTTCAAATGATGAATGAATGCGTAAAAACAGCCAAACCATCCCCAATTTGAGATCGATTTTATGAAAGAGGCTTTGTTTTTTAGTATTTGCCATTGTAGCAGAATGGGCTCGAGGGCTCTATATTTTATACGTAAAAATGTTTTACGTATGCGTAAAAACAGCCAAACCATCCCCAATTAGAGATTCGTTTTCTGAAAAAGGATTTGTTTTTGTGTATTTGCCATAAGCTGAAAACTGGGTTGTCCTTAAAACGTTTCCTCGTAAGGCGAGAGTACCCAAACTTCAAATGATGAACGAATGCGTAAAAACAGCAAAGCCAACCCCAATTTGAGATCCGTTTTCTGAAAAAGGATTTGTTTTTGTGTATTTGCCATAAGCTGAAAACTGGGTCGTCCTTAAAAAGTTTCCTGGTGAGCGAGGGTGCCCAAACTTCAAATGATGAACGAATGCGTAAAAACAGCCAAACCATCCCCAATTTGAGATCCGTTTTCTGAAAAAAGGATTTGTTTTTGTGTATTTGCCATAAGCTGAAAACTGGGTTGTCCTTAAAAAGTTTCCTGGTGAGGCGAGGGCGCCCAAACTTCAAATGATGAATGAATGCGTAAAAACAGCCAAACCATCCCCAATTTGAGATCGATTTTATGAAAGAGGCTTTGTTTTTTTAGTATTTGCCATTGTAGCAGAATGGGCTCGAGGGCTCTATATTTTATACGTAAAAATGTTTTACGTATGCGTAAAAACAGCCAAACCATCCCCAATTTGAGATCCGTTTTCTGAAAAAGGATTTGTTTTTGTGTATTTGCCATAAGCTGAAAACTGGGTTGTCCTTAAAAAGTTTCCTGGTAAGGCGAGGGTGCCCAAACTTCAAATGATGAACGAATGCGTAAAAACAGCCAATCCATCCCCAATTTGAGATCTGTTTTCTGAAAAAGGATTTGTTTTTGTGTATTTGCCATAAGCTGAAAACTGGGTTGTCCTTAAAAAGTTTCCTGGTGAGGCGAGGGCGCCCAAACTTCAAATGATGAATGAATGCGTAAAAACAGCCAAGCCATCCCCAATTTTAGATCGATTTTCTGAAAGAGGCTTTGTTTTTTTTTAGTATTTGCCATTGTAGCAGAATGGGCTGGAGGGCTCTATATTTTATACGTAAAAATGTTTTACGTATGCGTAAAAACAGCCAAACCATCCCCAATTTGAGATCCGTTTTCTGAAAAAGGATTTGTTTTTGTGTATTTGCCATAAGCTGAAAACTGGGTTGTACTTAAAAAGTTTCCTGGTAAGGCGAGGGTGCCCAAACCTCAAATGATGAACGAATGCAAAAAAAAACAGCCAAACGATCCCCAATTTGAGATCCGTTTTCTGAAAAAGGATTTGTTTTTGTGTATTTGCCATAAGCTGAAAACTGGGTTGTCCTTAAAAAGTTTCCTGGTGAGGCGAGGGCGCCCTAACTTCAAATGATGAATGAATGCGTAAAAACAGCCAAACCATCCCCAATTTGAGATCGATTTTCTGAAAGAGGCTTTGTTTTTTTAGTATTTGCCATTGTAGCAGAATGGGCTCGAGGGCTCTATATTTTATACGTAAAAATGTTTTACGTATGTGTAAAAACAGACAAACCATCCCCAATTTGAGATCAGTTTTCTGAAAAAGGATTTGTTTTTGTGTATTTGCCATAAGCTGAAAACTGGGTTGTCCTTAAAAATTTTCCTGGTAAGGCGAGGGTGCCCAAACTTCAAATGATGAACGAATGCGTAAAAACAGCCAAACCATCCCCAATTTGAGATCCGTTTTCTGAAAAAGGATTTGTTTTTGTGTATTTGCCATAAGCTGAAAACTGGGTTGTCCTTAAAATGTTTCCTGGTGAGGCGAGGGCGCCCAAACTTCAAATGATGAATGAATGCGTAAAAACAGCCAAACCATCCCCCATTTGAGATCGATTTTCTGAAAGAGGCTTTGTTTTTTTAGTATTTGCCATTGTAGCAGAATGGGCTCGAGGGCTCTATATTTTATACGTAAAAATGTTTTACGTATGCGTAAAAACAGCCAAAACATCCCCAATTTGAGATCGGTTTTCTGAAAAAGGATTCGTTTTTGTGTATTTGCCATAGTAACAGGAAACTGCCACTATGGTATTTGCCTTTAGCTGAAAACTGGGTTGTCCTTAAAAAGTTTCCTGGTGAGGCAAGGGCGCCCAAACTTCAAATGATGAATGAATGCGTAAAAAGAGCCAAACCATCCCCAATTTGAGATCGATTTTCTGAAAGAGGCTTTGTTTTCTTAGTATTTGCCATTGTAGCAGAATGGGCTTGAGGGCTCTATATTTTATACGTAAAAAATGTTTTACGTATGCGTAAAAACAGCCAAACCATCCCCAATTTGAGATACGTTTTCTGAAAAATTATTTGTTTTGTGTATTTGCCATAAGCTGAAAACTGGGTAGTCCTTAAAAAGTTTCCTGGTAAGGCGAGGATGCCCAAACTTCAAATGATGAACGAATGCGTAAAAACAGCCAAATCATCCACAATTTGAGATCGGTTTTCTGAAAAAGGATTTGTTTTTGAGTATTTGCCATAGTAGCAGGATGGGCTCGAAGGCTTTACGTTTTATATTGCGCCTTGACCTGCGAACTGGGTGGTTCTCAAAAAGTTTCCTGGCGAGGCGCGGGTTTCCCAAATTTAAAATGATGCACGAATGCGTAAAAACTGCCGAACCATCCCAACTTTAAAAGCTTTTTTTTTTTCAAAAAGGAATTGTTTTTGAGTATTTGCCATAGTACCAGGATGGGCTCTAGTGCTCTAAATTTTATATTCCGCTTTTAGCTGGGAACTGGGTAGTGCTTAAAAAGTTCCCTGGCGAGGTGCGAGTGCCCAAATTTCAAAAGATGAACGAATCCGTAAAAACGGCCAATACATCCCCACTTTAAGACGATGCTGCTCGGTATGCGTTGATTTTTTTATGATATGGCACAATGGATGCGGATGATAAAATTATCATTCGCATTTTCGCATCGCCAAACTGGTGCCTTTTTGCACGATTGGTAACTTTAGCGCGCCACTTGATGCACCTTGTCAATTGATTTATTTTTCTCAGAGACCGCAGATAACCATTTTTACAAACCCTTATTCAAGTGAAAGTTTGTGGTGCACTTCCTAAGTTTATTGTTTCATTAAGCGAGGACGTAGATGCCTGTGTACGCGGGTGTATGAAAGATGTTATGGTTTTTAATCACGCGTTTCTTACTCAAATATTTGTCTTGCGTGTCGAGGAAGCGACTAACGAAGGATTTAATTGATTTGCTTTTTCGTATTCCTCTGTATCGTTTTTTTGTACAGTGCAAGCCCAGGTAAGGATATCTCAAAGCGGGTCAAGCGAATAATGGCACCCCCTAACGCGAATACGTTTTTTTTTTCATGATGTATATTTAAACACTTCCAGTTAAAGCCTGGTTAGTTGAAAAAGGTAACCCAGTAGGTTGGTTTGTCGACTGCATACTTGGTCTGACGACTGCATACTGCAGGAAACGGTTGATCACGTTCTCCTGACTGTTGGGACGCGGTCTTCTTTTGGGACGTCCTGCAAGGGACCCTCAGAAAAGACTTCTCATTAACGCCCTACGGCATACGTTTTTGAGCTGCAGAAGGGGAAAATGACGTTCCCTACGACAGGATCCTCTTGGTGGGCCTACATAGCACATGACGTGCCGCATGGCTGTGCGCCACGCGGATATTGATGTTCACCCTGTGCTTAAATATGTACATGTGCTTTCTGAAGTATTTTTATAAGGGCCAGCAACCTACACCTGAGTGGCTAGCTGCCACTTTTTGAGGTGCTATATACCCTCAAAGACTTTTAGCATGTTGGACATTAGCCAAGATGGCTGGTGTCTTTTAGTGTTTCATCGCGATTGTGTTACTGCCTTGCATCATTGTCCAAATTCGAAAAAAAAAAAAAAACGTGTGCGTAGCGGAGTTCGCAACGTATGCGACTGTCACGCAGACGAATGGTGTTCGAATCCCGCTCGTCCGGGATCTTTATTTAATTAATTATGTGCTCTTCTAAGAAATAAACTGTAGTAAGGTGATAAGCTGGGCGAGTTGGTACTTCAACATGGTGGAAAAATAGCGCTTGTCTGTCTTCTGTGTTCGGTTCCTGTCCCTGCTCTCGTCTTTTTCTGCTCTATTTCTTCATCATGTTCTAAGAAATCCCTGCCCATTCACGGCTGTCATCAAGTGTTCTTGTTCAGAACATTCCTGAACGTGCCGCGTGTATGCAGGTACGCTAACGCGCTGCCTCGGGTCAGGCACCTTCCGTCGCCCACGCAAGATGCCTGGCACCTTTCTCTTTCAATTTCTAGGTGCACGTTCACCTCATTAAACGTTTATTTTTCCTTTTATAAATTCATCTGTGTTCTTTTTAGTGACAACATTGCACCAGGCGAAAAGCGGATTTAAATAAACGCGTAAAACATTGTGTGTCTGGAATACACATGGTGACAATCCATCCTTAGATGCGTCTCCTGCGGAATCAATCACTAATAATAGCATATGTTTTATGCTTATACTAACTGACAACACAGTCATATCTGAAGGTACCTAGGTATATCGAACTCCATAGTCAACTATAAAAACTATAGAAATGCGTACGATGATTTCTGCGAAATTGTTTAGAGGTTCGATGTTCTTCCTTTGATCGCACAATCGCTGTGAAATGGTAAGGGAGAAGGATAAAGTTATCAGTATGTTGCAACCGCCAGACTCTCATTATCTCGACCTTTTTTTTTATTTTTGAAGTTATTGTGTGTTTTTTTTTTGTTGCTTATTTTTGTTTTCACTCGGCACACATCCCGCTTTCGCGGGAATTTTCACACGGCATAAAAGTTAAAGGTGAATTCGCCACTGGGGTCAGATAAGTGAACTAGAAGCACCTGTCACAAATGTCTGGCCATACGGCGCGCCTCTGCAATGTTATGAACATTCCAACCCGATATCGTTTCATGACCTCTTTAACAGTTGAAGAAGAAAAAAAACGCGTATTTACATTTTACACACCCTTTTGTGCCTTTTGTAGCGCGGTATGGTTATGTTCTCCCTTAAAGATGTCCGTCCGCCTACATTCCCTGTATAGCTCTTCGAGAGCCAACCACTCAGCGATTGGCGAGGGCAAACACATACGAAGTTTGCGGTGTGACACTGCGTTTCATGCTCACGTCATGCTCACATGTAGACTTATCTTTAGGTCGTGCATATTTTGATACATTTCCTTCTTCGTCATATGCCGAGCTCCTTCTGTAGTATGCAGACATTGTCCCTCCAAATGGTGCACGAGAAAAGAGAAAACAAAAAAGAAGCTACATCTTCCCACTGAACTGGCTGCGAGTCTCCGTCTTCTCGCTAAGCAGAGGCAAACCACTAAGGTGGTTTTCGGCAGTCGTCGGTCAAAGTATGTTTTCAAACGATTTGAGCTTTCTGAAGGAGGTTTGGCCAAAAGGAAATTCAGATAAAAAAATACTTACCTGAAAATTACTTTTCGAGATTTCTTCAACGATTAACAATTTTAGCATATATATCTCAGCCTTTGTCGTCCGTATGCGAAAGGAACTGCTTGAGCTCACCCCGTAAAGTGCGTTACAGGTCAGAGCTCTTCAGAAGATTCATTGCCGCCGCTGTGCTATTAGACATCAGCGAACTGCAACCGAGGCTTCAAGGCTGGCGTGCTGGAGAACATTCGGGGTTGTCGTAGCGTGCCGACCATTTGGATTTTCTTGCTGCGCTCGCTTTGCGCGGTATCGCTTTCAGGGGTGTCCAAACAGGACACTACAAAACGCACGACTCCGACAAATCGTGAAAATTGAAGCGGACGCCTCACGCTTCAATTTTCACGATTTGTCGGAGTCGTGCGTTTTGTAGTGTCCTGTTTGGACACCCCTTTCCCCGGTGCTCCCTTTGCGTGAAGTGTCTTCCGTCGTCACCGAAGCGTTGCAAGTCCCAATCCCAAGATTTCTAACGAGGACTCGGCCACGTGTTGCATTTCTGCTCATTCTTCGCGATTGTCTGACATAGTCGGTCATCGGGAAGGCTTTAGCTTTCCGAGGCACGAGAGCCCTCGTTAATTGCATTCGCTCGAGTTGAGCCAGTCGCGAGCACCACGGCTATATACACCTTTTTCGTTTCGCCTCGCACCCAGCCACGTCGTCCCCATATCCGGTATGCGTTCCGAAAAAAAAAAAAAAAGCAAGAGATTACAACCCCGAACAAGTAAAAAAGTATAGAAGGGTCATAACAAGAACGACTGACGGTTGCAATTAAAATGTTAACACATTCTACTGTCGAGGGGAGAAGAAAGCGACGTTTTCACGCATACCGGAAGTGCCAGAATTGAAGATGGCGGCGCCCACGTAGAAAAATTCACTGGCGGCCATAGCTGTGTGCGCGAATGCTGAGCGCGTGCTGGTGGCGAGCTT
The DNA here is from genome assembly GCA_013358835.2 of Ixodes persulcatus. Classification (NCBI taxonomy): domain Eukaryota; kingdom Metazoa; phylum Arthropoda; class Arachnida; order Ixodida; family Ixodidae; genus Ixodes; species Ixodes persulcatus. The sequence continues at coordinate 3,380 of JABSTQ010008001.1, read as the reverse complement.
CCACAGTTCTTTTTCAATGTGCATTCCGCACCGTCAAGAGTGTCGGTCTTAGCAGCCTATTAATGTGAGCTCGTTCTGAGCATGCGCTCTAAACAGCACCCACAAATATGGCGTCTAGTGAATACTCCCTATAGACGTTTCCACTGTTTACAAAAATCACAGTCCACACGTGTTAAATCACAGTCCAGAACGCGCACGTTCGTCGCTTCGGAAAGCGAGCAAATCACGCGCCATACGCACGAACACTGAAAATGGAACCTGCCAAGTGTCCTTTTTTGGAAAGGTCTATAGACGATTGCAAGCTGGGCGACTGGCCGCCGCCATGTCTCTGCTCAAGCAGGCACGCCCGTGCGATTACGAGCTTGCCAAAGCTACGTTCAGCCGCGCGTTGCACGCGCTTGCACGCATGGGGCACCAGTTGTGGCGCCATGCTTGCAATTGTCTATAGCTGAGAGTCGTCTGAGCTTGACCAACGCACTCAAAAATCCACAAGTATTAGCCCCGTGCGCGACCGAAAGCGTCGCTGTGATCGGCCTTCCATGATTGGCCGAACGCTGACTATGACGTCGGAAAGGGGATTATCATCGACGGAAATAAGAGGAATGAAAGAACTTTAATTTTGACGGTGTTGGCAGTGTTCCTTTGAGAGCGCAATGATTTCAAGCTTCCACCATGCTAATAACAAACACCATCGAACTTGTTGTTTGCAAGGTAATGACGTCACAAGGGGGAACCACAGGAGGGCGCCACCAAAACATCTCGCCGCTAATAGTGATTTGCAGAGGTGGCACTATATAATTACATTACTGTCATGAAGTTATACTAATGGCCGGTAACTTTGTAATGTAATAAAAATAATTTCAGGAAGTAATTTAAAGAAAAAAATACTCGTTACATTTAAATTTCTTTTTGTCCCAAATAAAACAATCCAAATTTAAAAAAAGAGAAAAAAGAAAACACGAGCGTCTTGTTTTTTCTTTTTTTTTTTTTATAAATTTACGAGTTGTGGTTTCTTTGTGTCTCAATCGTTAGAAAACAGTGGCTTCACGATTCTCTTAAAAAGCGCGCATGCGTTGAGGGGCACGTAAGCCGCGGTCATACGTATATACTGCTAATACACCGTATAGAAAAGACAGCCTGCACACACTGTCTGAGACGTGTTTTCCGGATGGATGGATGGATGGATGTTGGAAGGATGTTAATGGCTATATACCCTTTGTAACGAGCGATAGCTTGCGCCACCTAACCTTGCATGATGGTTCTGTGGCACTGGTCATGCAAAGACTCTATGCAGACATGTTCAGAGCGTATACAGTCGAGACGGGTTATAACGAAGTCGGTTATAACGAAATAGCGGCCACAGCAAAGCGATCACGATTTCCCATTCCCTTTTGCACTCCGTTAACCGAAGTTGGTTATAACAACATAGCGGATATAGCGAAGTGATTTCCGATTCCCTTTGACTTCGTTATAACCGGCCTCGACAGTAAACGCAGGATCCCAACGTGCTTGAGGTGTGCCCGCGGGTAATTCTGTCATTGTGTCTGTGCAGCGAACACGGGGGCGTCTTTCGTGCGATGTATGATCGAGCAGTGTGGCTGCAGCTTCGCGCATCCTGTCTCAATTGTATGAAGAAAAAAAAAAAAGGGGGGGAATAAAATTAGGTTCTCTGTCTCGCTGTCAGTCACAGACAATCAGCTCCAATGATCATTACGCAATGTTTTAAGGTTTGGTCCCGGAGAGAAACTATTCTTTTACCTCTATCTTCCAAACGAGAAACGTGGCCCTGATTGTATCGGTGATGTGTCAATTGTACAGTACCTATAATAATGATGAATTCCAGGTTTTACGTAATCAGTTTACGAGAGACTATTATATGGCTAAACCTTTAATTTTGTTTTTCTTTTTTCTTTTTGCTTTACGTTATGTTGCATAGCGCATGCTGGTTAAAGTATTCTATGCCTGTTCTTTCTTGAATAAAGATATGGAATTAAAGTGGCAATGCAGGCGAGTTGGTTCATGACTAGTTAAGCTAAATACAGCGCACAGAAAGACGAAGACGGAGAGAACAGAGGACGAGCGATGAACTAAACACTAAACTTTTAAAACCGTTTTTTTTTTTTTTCACTACAAGCTTAGTTGTTATTGCGCTCGTCCTGTTTCTTCTCTCCGTCTTCGTTTTCGTTTTCCGTGCGCTGTGTTTACCCATAGCCTACTACTGACAAAGCCTGGCAGATCGCCATGAGACGCGGCCGCCGAAAGTGAAAAGGTAGAGTGGCAGACAACGGATGAGAGTCAAGTAACGGGCGCCCCGCTGCGGCGAGACGCCGAAACACACTTCTCCCGAGCGATGGAATGTCCGCTCGTGCTCCTCGCGTTCCTCGCGCGTCCTCGCCGCTGCAAAAGCGGTGCGCTCACTACAGCTTCCCTGAGAAATGCTCTGTGCTACCAGATCCTCGCGCTCCAAATCTGCGACCTGGAGCTCTATGGCTCCGTCGTCGAACTGCCAGGCTTTTTCAGTATAGAGGAGGCTATGGTTACCTTAACTAAAGGTGATGTCTCGTCAATATGGACATTCCGCTACCATTTTCGGGGACGAACTTGGTGACATTTTTGTCTCGCTATTATGGACAACTCACATATATAAACGATTTTTTAGGAGGGGGGGGGGGGGGGTTGGCTGGGGGCTGGGAGGGGAGGGGACGGAGGTGTCCATATAGTACTAACGAGGCATAAGTGTAGTTGAAAATTAGCTCCTATCCTGTACACACCCTTCTCCTTGTCCTATTTGCGCAGTTTTATTTGTATAGGAAAAAGACGAGCAATGATGAACCGACTTCAATGGCTGCTCACAGGACAGAGAATGAGTGCGTTGCAACACATCACATTGCTGGTTCACGGGAAGCCGATGTGTTGAACGGTTTCCCGTACTGACAAATGGGAAGTTTCAGTGACGGTCTGGTGATTTTACCCTTGGATTGCGCAGATTCCCGTTGCAGCGCACTGGCCCGGTCCCATCGCTAGCCGCGTGTTTGCCCCCGTTCGTAACTCGAAGTGACCGCGTTCACAGCCGGCCACCCCACAGCCCGCCGGGTCTCGGAAAGCGTATATGCTCGAGTGTCATCGGTTCTGATCAAAATCAAGCTGTTAAAAGTGTATATAGTACTCAATAATTAATTTCGTATCGTTTAGTACTGTAATCGTTAATAACATGAAACTCGTTTGCTTTGCGGTCAAAACTATACAAATGCCAACCATTATGTTCTGCCTGTCAGGGGTGAGGTCCCAGTTTATTTGAACCCTTTGAACCCTAAATAATCCGGCCCTGAATGTATCAAACATACGTAGAAGACCACACACATGGGCGTATTTATGCTTGG
>JABSTQ010008000.1:0-53843 GCA_013358835.2 Ixodes persulcatus | reverse complement strand
CGCGGTGAAATCGTGTGTTTTCTTTAGTTCTTTTCGATATTTCGGGCTTTCATTTAATCATTGATATCTACATTTCAACATAGCTCTTGAATTTTCTTATTTATGGAATGGAATCGGACAGTGAATGGATCCACGATACAAGATTGTGGCCTAGGCTTCCGAGACCATGTAAGTTCATCAAATTCTTATGTTTTTGTCGCTAATGAAGGGCAGTCAACTCCATTGCGGCCTACGGAAATTTCAACTGACGCAGTAAGGCTCTCGCAGTCGTGCTTCTCGCTGCATGTGCGCGCTCGTTTCCGTAAAGCCGAACCGCATGTAAGCGATTTAGCGTGCGACGAGTCGAGCGACGGCGACAACGACGGAAGTCATCGACGAGCAACGAAGATTTCGCACTGTCGCCCGTCGCATCGCTCGGTTTTCGGATTTCTAGAGGACTTAGAACTCACCGTCTTCGTCGCTTCCCTGCGGTTCGCCCCGTCGTGCGACTGATCGAGCGACAGCGAAGCGGGTCGCCGTCGCTTGTCTCGTTGCGCTTTATACTTAATATCAAGGCGCTAATGGTTCAATGCTGTGTGCATCGAAATTAATTAAGTATAAAGCGCATGCAAGCGATTTGGCGAGCAACGATCGAGACAAGCATCGGCGACCCGCTTCGCTGTCGCTAACTTCGTTTCACCTTACGTCCGAACGCGGACGATGTTATGAGCCGAAAGGCCAATCAAACAGCGCAAAACGTGCGACGTCATGGCGTGCTCTCTGCGCTTGATAGGACTAGTCGGGGGAGGAGCACGCACTGAGAGACGGCGAATACCGGCTGGTCCAATCAACTGCAGAGAGCACGCCATGACGTTGCGCTTTATGCACTGTTTGATTGGCCCTTCGGCTCATAACATCGGCCGCGCTCGGACCTAATCTGAAACGAAGTATAGGTCAGTCGCGCGACGGGGCAAATCGCATGAAAGCGACGGGAGCAGGCGATCAAGACGGTGAGCGCTAAGTTCTCTGGAAATCCGAAAACCGAGCGATGCGACGGGCGACAGTGAAAATTCTCCGTTGCTCGTCGACGACTCCCGTCGTTGTCGCCGTCGCTCGACTCGTCGCACGCTAAATGGCTTGCATGCGGTTCGGCTTTACGGAAACGAGCGCGCACATGCAGCGAGAAGCACGACTGCGAGATCCTAATTACTGCGTCAGTTGAAATTTGCATAGGTCGCAATGGTGTTGACTGCCCTTTATTAGCGACAAAAACATAAGAATTTGATGAACTTACATGGTCTCTGAAGCCCAGCGAATGGATCGTCGATCCATTCGCTGTCCGATTCCATTCCATAAATAAGAAAATACAAGAGCTATGTTGAAATGTAGATATCAAACGATTAGGCGAAAGCCCAAAATATCGGAAAGACCTAAAGAAAACACACGATTTCAACGCGGAACGTAAAGACCACGAAATCAAAGCTCCGATGGTGGCCGGTGCAGCACACAACGCGGAGCAACGGCGAGAAACTGAAGGTCGGCTATGGCGGCCGGGAAAGCGCGCGGAGGGCGCGACGACTGGTGGCAGCTCGAGTAACTGACTCGCTGAAAGCGTCTATACCTGGTGACCGTGGCGCACATTATAGCACTGCGCCTCAATGCATCGAGAGTGGCATCCGTCCTTTTCGGCTGGACTACCCTCTGGAGGCGCTGACTTCACCAAAGTGAGCAATCGCATCGCCAACCGCAAGGGCTTTACCATTCAGAACGTAAATCGAACAGCCCGCCGAAGGTCATCTTGGCTTGCGGACCTACTCTCCTGAACTACCACCAAACCTCCAAGACTCGCGCGGCAGTTCAGGAGAACAAGTCGTCCTCATCGTGCATGACGTCCTCATTACTACCAGACCGCCAAGGCTTTCCCAGTCCCAAGGCACGGTGAAGCCTCCGAACACCACCATACAGAGCTTGCCAAGACTCTTCTACCAGCTGGACAGAAGACCGGCCCAGTGAGGGGCACACTAAAAACCGCTGGGCCCTCACAACCCGCAACATCACCTGTCCGCCCTCGCCCACAAGCTCCATTTCAAAATCGCCAGCACCTCTCTATTATCTGTGCACTATCTCATCACATCATCCTACTTTTTTCTCTCCTTTTTTCTTTACTTACCTCTCTCCGCCACTCCCTGCCTCTAATATGTTGCTCTCTTTTTCCCTTTACAAGGCAGTGCAGACCTTCTCGGAATGTGCGCAACGCCTTTTTCAAAGCTAGCTTACATAACATAGTTAAATAAATAAAGAAGCAAACAATCAAACAAACGAGCGAACGAACAAACCTGAAGCTGTTTTTTCCTAACATATACGGCCGAACCATTAACTGCTTCCTAATAAACTTGACCAATCTCTGTTCTGGAATGCCCCCTCGACGTGTCGGCTTTTGTCTCATTCGACGGTCCCGAAGCCGCACCAAATCCCCATGGCGCCAGCGCCCTCGGTGCAGCAATCTTGGCCACCCTCGTGAGACTACGCGGTCGGCGTCAACGCTCCCAAGACACCGCCGAGTCCACCACCTGGGGTTTCATGGAGACCAGACGTCTTCTCGACTATTCTTCAAGGGTACCCTACCGAAAAATCCGGAATAACTTTTACTATCCGGATTATGGAACCGGAAATTTGTTTCTGGAAACCCGAAATCCAGATTGCAGACAAAGGAATAATTTCTGAAAGCATAAATTCCAGATAGAGTCCAGATAGAATCCAGATCGAATTCCGGTTCCATAATCCGATAGCGAAAAGTTATACCGGATTTTTTGGTAGGGTAGCCTGGGCACACCAGCCCTAGGTCCCCGTAACTTCCGCCCAAAAGGAATTGCCTTATCCATTTCGGGGACGAACTTCGAGCGAAGGATGTGCCACAGACAGCCCTGTGGCCTACGGCGATAAGGAACAACAAGATCTGTTCTGCCATGCTCCTCTTTTGTCATGGGAAAAGCACAATCGCGAGCTCCCCCACCAAGACCGGGTGGAACATAGAGCTCGCACAGATCTTGTTGTTCCTCATCGCGTAGACCGCAGGAAGGTCTGTGGCACATCGTTCGCCCAGGGTGTGTCCCCGGAATGAAAGAGGCACTTTCTCTTGGGCGGTAGTTACGGGGACCTGGGACTGTTGTGCCCTGGCGACCTTTGAAGAACAGGTGAGAAGACGTCCGGCCTCCATGGCACAACAGGTAGTGGCCTCGGTGGTGTCTGAGGAGCGTTGACGCCAACCGGATTCCTAGCGCCTCGAGAATTCTCAAGATTATTGTACCGATGGCGCTGGCGCCGAGGCGATTGAGAACGGCTCCGTAACCGTCGGATGGAACAGCAGCGAAAACACGCGCCGGTGGAACCTCGGGCGCTCACACTTTGCCATACCTGCCCGGAACGTCTGCGGGCAATGCGGCATGCGCCACCTCAACTAGGTCGGATCCGACTGAATATCGAGGAGTTATAAGCCGGCACAATACCGCCGCTCTTGTCGCTTTTCAGCTCACATACCATCCACAACCTTTCTCCGGAGGACGTGAACCACATCACCGGAATTTATTAAGACATCACAGTGGACAACAAAGGGCTAGAAGAATATCTTGCCAGCTCCTCCCTCCTCGGAGAAGTCATAAACCAAGCAGACAAAATGATATAAGATGGAAATAATTCTTTCCCCCAACCGAGCAGACAAATAGAAACGAAGAATACGACCATTTTCACGTCGAATTAAACATCTCTGCTGCGACTGCCAGGCTGACCATGCCACTGTTAGGCGTCGAATTGCCGCGCTCTTCTCCACAGCGCCCTTGCCGGCGGGCTTGCACAAAGCAGCACACTAACGACAGCCGGACAGCACACTTCCCCATTCTAGTACACCCTAGTCAAGCTTTGATTTCTGTCTCCATATATTTTTGTATCTACAACTTTAACCACCTCGGCTGGGCATTTACAGTTTGCTCGTTTGCCAGTATGTCACTGTATTAAAAGCTCCGTTGGATACCTTTCTTCTACTAGATCAATTTTATAAGAAGTTTGCTGTGCTGTGTGGCTCGTCAGCAGGGGAACGCGAACGAACGGAGAGACAAGCGTTCACAAAAACTTTGCGCAGAGCGCGGCATATAGCAGGAGCAAGATCACAACTTTTCTTCTATTGTTTGCTAAAGACGAAACGCTGTGCTTAAAACACTTGTGCGCAATGGGGCCAGAAGTTCGGCACTAAAATGTAATATTAATAAATTTTAAGGAAAATGCGAAATTGCACATTATTGTTTTGGCACAAACTTCATAGCACAGTAACAAACTTCTTTAAAACTAGGCTTTGGAAAGTGTCTGAATTTACTTTTCCTTTCGATGTTTTGAGGCTGAAGTGAAAGAAAATACTCACCCGTAACTTCAGATTTTGATTTGGTAGTTCCTTCTAACTCTACGGTTATGCTCTTTCTGGAAGATAGAAAGTCTTTACTGAGAGTCAGCATATTGTAAAAAAGGTCCTAAATTAATGATTTATATTTTAACGAATATGCAATACAATAACAGGGAAGGTAAAAAACCTATGGTGTATTGTCGGAATTTATAAGGAAGCTCTGTTTCTTTATTAAAGTAAATATGTCATAAGAAAACTGCAGAATCAAAAAACATATTTTACATTTGTTTTCTACTGATTATGCCTCCCGTTTCTGAGGCAACGTGCGCAAATTCGGACCCCCAAGTAAACTGAAACTTCAATTTACTTGCCAAAAGTTGACGGAGGTCAGTGGCGGAATAGATGTCGTGTGAGATATGTAAGCATCCGAAGGTCGTCCAGCTTATTCCGTAGTCCTTCGCTGGGTTTATTTAGATGGAAGCATCCAAGACAAACAGTAGGATTTGACGAATACTGCATATCAATTTGCCGAACAACAGCGTAGAGAGGACTAAGACGGGGGGGGGGGGGGGGGGGGGGGTATATAGTACTTTAAGTGGCGTCCTCTACAGGGTGTCATGACGGTATTTATTTTATTTATTTGATACCTGTAATCGCCCAGGTGCAGTACAGTAAAGGTGGTAGGGGGCAGAAGAGAGCAACATGAACGAGAAGATAAAAAATTCACAGCAATGACTAAAATACATCAAAGCAGCGGTAGCATCAATTTATATATAAAAAAGCGAAAGCTGGGAAGCTTCACTAGTCTATCTGGCAGCAAATCTTGATAACCAATGTTTCACGATGAAAATACTATTTTAGCAAATCCGTCCGTGCAGAAAATTTTTGAATATTTTTATTGTTCTTAGATCCGCGAGAAACTTAATGACGTGCAAGGATGGTTTTAGAGGCATTTATACCTATGTTACCAAACTGGTCGAATGCATTTCCAATGACAACCTTCTGGTCCTACTGCTCAGCAACCAACGGACGGAATGACTTGGGGATGCTTGAGTTTGAAAGATAACAAAGAAAAACTAATTTGCAATTTGTTAGCACAATTGCAGGTTTTGAGGCTAGATATATTTACGGTACCTTAAATTTCTTCAATATTTTTCCTTTTTCGATCATTCAATTATTAGCACTTCTAAATAAACCAGAGGCACTAACCCCATTTATTGATTACGCGTTGGGGAAGGTAAATGTTTCTGAATTTATTTTCAACATGATATTGTTTCTACGCATGCATAGTGAAATAAGAGTACCAAGTGTACATTTCTGTGAAAGCAAAATCAGGCGCGATCATGAACTGTAATCGTATCTATACAGTAGCGCCATCTCTGATCATACATTCATAGTTAATTCACATACAAGTTTACCTTCTGTTAATGCGCGACAACAGACTACTCGCAAGATACTGGTTTTAGTTGTGTTCAAGGTTTCGTGGCGCGTGCCTTGCAAGATTTTCGCTTTTTGGACTTCTTGCGGGCGTGCTGGGTTTGTAGCTTTGAGAAGCGCTTTGATGAAGAATCAGTTCTGGTTTGACCATTTTGTTTTTAATATGTATTTTTTTTTTGCTTGTTTTTTTTCGAGGAGGGGGTTGAGGGGGGAAGAGGCACATATGGAAAGCGACTCTGTAAGATATATTTCTACCACTTTTTATAAATAAGATGTTCTGTTCGTTGGTAAAACGTCTGCGTTGTAAAGACGCAAAAACGGCCCAAAGACTTCACACCACAAGACCGACAGAAACTACTGAAACCACAAAAGAGTAATAATGATGTTGTGTGTATGTTCATACAGCCAGAAGTTAGCCTCAGTGGCCGTCTGGTGTCTCAGCTGTAGAAAAGTGGAGATTTGGACCAATTGGTTCGTTGCAAACAAAAAGCGCCGAAAAAATACAGGGGCACAGACGAAGAGAAACAGGACAAGGCGCACTCTCAACTGAAGTTTATTGAAAATTCACACGTTATATAGCCACAAAAACTATGTTCACCCTATCTGCTCAGCCCGCGTTTCAAAAATTCAAACTAATTTGTAGATAAGGATAGCGACGTGTCACTTTTAGATTTCTTCTCCCTGGTCCTAATTTCAAATGCCTCGTGTAGTTCTCGCGACACTTTATCTTTGTACCTAGCCAAACTCTTACTGTCATTGAAGGCCGGGGTGCACGAGCATCTATTACAATGAACTGCAAGGTGCCCCGAAGGCGTCGTTCTCGTAGAGGCAGCGTGCTCGCGGGTGCAATCATTAACGCACCTGCCCGTCTGGCCCACGTATGTCATCCCACACGTCATGGGGATTTCATAGACGACGCCAGTGGCGCATTCGACGTACTTATTTCGGTAGTTAGTAGTGCACGGATCTGAAGACGGCTTTGGGCAATTTATCTGGCGACAAAGTAGCGCCATCTTATTGGGTGCTGAAAAAACACCGCTACATTGTAGCGCTGGGCTACCCTTTTTTAGATTGTGCGTGACATTGTGCATATATGGAATGACAACAGGCCTTGAAGCCGGTGTATCGCTGTTTGATTTCTGATTACCTTTAATCTTTTTTATTAACTTTCTGCCGCCTCAACCAAAGATCTCAGCGGTTTTTGTCGCCAGATAAATGATCCACAGCCGTCTTCAGATCCGTGCACTACTAACTACCGAAATAAGTACGTCGAATGCGCCACTGGCGTCGTCTATGAAATCCCCATGACGTGTGGGATGACATACGTGGGCCAGACGGGCATGTGCGTTAATGATTGCACCCGCGAGCACGCTGCCTCTACGAAAACGACGCGTTAAGGGCACCTTGCAATTCATTGTAATCGATGCTCGTGCACCCCGGCCTTCAATGACACTAAGAGTTTGGCTAGGTACAAAGATAAAGTGTCACGAGAACTACACGAGGCATTTGAAATTAGGACTAGAAAGAAAAAAACTAAAAATGACACGTCGCTATCCTTATCTACAAATGAGTTTGAATATGTGAAACGCGGGGTGAGCAGATAGAGTGAACAGGGTTTTTGTGGCTATATAACGTGTGAATTTTCAATAAACTTCAGTTGAGAGTGCGCCTTGTCCTGTTTCTCTCCGTCTGTATCCCTGTATTATTTCGGCGCTTTTTGTTTGTTCTCAGCTGTAGACCAGAAATTTAGCCGGTGCAGTAGAACCGCTAGCCTGGGGTCTTCAACGTGCATCACGCAGTAGTGATACACGACCGCACGCCGGTACCATGCTCATCCAGATTGAAACTGGCAGGAGTAGCGATTGAATGGGCACTAAAAAAAAAAAAACATGGTTGTAAAATACCTCGAAGAGGTTCTTCGGCTCCTACATAATTTGCATCCTAAAAAGTTCTTTTAAGCGCCCCCTAAACGAGTTCTTCGTGAAAACCTAGAAGTGGTTGTTTTAAGCTCCTTTTTCAATGCAAAATAGTTCTTCATTACCCAGTGGCACACCCTGATCATAATCCGATTAATTTAATAAAGACGTTTCAAACAACAACAACCTTTGTAGTGCGCCAGGGGGCGATTGTGTTTGGGGTGAAAAATTTCCCCACGAGCTGAAACAGTTCTTCGTGCGTCAAAGAACCTTTCAAGAAATTTTTTTTTAGAGTGCAGGATTCCTGGGTTTTGCAGCGGGAGCTGTCGCTCTAACTGCTCCAAAAGTAATTTTAAAAATATTATAATAATATTAAATTAAAAACATAGTTATAAATTTGAAACGCGAATAACCTAATTATATGTTATGTATGTATTGTTATTTTAATTGCAACATTCGCTTTGTATATTAATTTGAGCAGGTTTATTTTCATGAGTTATAAAAACACACACACACAAATATTAACGTATTTTTAGAAAGAATTTATTTCGAATAATTATCAAATTCATGTCAGTTGAAATTACTGAATTACAGGAATTGAAAATTCTTGCAGCAGTATTTATACCACAGCCATGATGACTACTTTATTGTTTTGTTAGTGATTTTTTTTTATAAAATGGACAGCCGTATGTTATAAGTTTAATTATACTTTGTGATCAATCATTTTTTTTAGCTAAAGCAATAGCGCATTAACATTTGATTGTTCAAAGCCAAGAAATACACCATTGGTGCGGAACGTTGTGAAATAATACAAATGCTGACGAACAGGAACCGAAACATCCTGTGCTATTGTGTTTTTTTCTTGCACTGTCTCGGCTGAGACATGTTTGCTCGACTGATATTTTGGCATTCACTTCTTTAAATTTTTATATCGATGGTGACAACGTTTTATATGCAACTGCATGGTGACGAATCTAATGTCACAACATTTTATTGCTGATTGTGTTCATCCGTTTTGGTTACTAGGTCGATCGCCTTATATTTTGACGATGCTTGCACGAAAGCATGTTTCTAGTTCGGAATTTGGACTTAGATATGTTTCAGGGCAAGATGTGCTGATGATTTAAATCGAAACTGCACCGAACAAAGGTTCTGGATTATATTTTTGTTTACTGTTTGTTCATTATTTGAGTTATCCCATGTGCATATTATTATAAAATAACGTAGAACACTCATCTATTAAAAACAATTTGAATGTGGCTGAACATAATCAGAAAGTGGTGCTCTTCTGACCGAATCGGAACGTTCAGTTCTCTTTCTACCTTCCGCGTTGTTCCTCATCCACTTGGTGTCCCATTGCAAGCCATACCAATCACGAATGGAAGAAAAAAAAAACATGCGTCTGTGCACATAGACGCAAATCCAGATAGGCAGGGACAAGGAACAAGAGTTCGACAGAGAAAACCGAGACACGCCTCAGCTTGAATTAACATCGGCTAGTATTGCAGTTTTGTCTATATTGTCGCGGATAGAAACAAATCGACAACCGTGAACCTCAAAATAAAGGTTTAATCGCCGAACTTGTGACAGAAACAAAAGAAAACAACGAGCGTCAAGAAATCAGCAGCAAGCGTCAAAGGCGGCAGCAGCGAGTGCCGATGTGTCGGCATGAAAGCTGGCTAGCGCGAGAGTGCGAGAGTGAATTGGCAAGGCAACGCTGGGTTCCTTATCGACTACATTCGGTTTCTCGAACATTCGACCTAAATGTTCGACCGTCGAGCTAGGGCGACACTGACTCGGCAATAGCATGTTGGCCTCCTTCATTACACTCGGTACATTCGGCGTAGAATATTCGAGCTTCGAACGTTTGGGGTAAGAGGAAACGCGTATCTTCTAGAAGAATGAGGCCCCCGAAAATGCTCTTCTTCACCGCTCGCATTATAATCTTCGGCATCTTCGCTTTCTGCATTTGGGGATCCGCGTGGTTGAATGGTTGGAGGACGTCTTCGACTATTCTGACAACGCTTTCGTTTGGTCCTTGGATTCTTGCCTGGAAAAATTCTTCGGCGTGTTTCCGACGGTACTGGCTCGCAAAGGCGTGGCGAATCTGCTCTTCGCACGTTTCTCAAGAGGTGATTGACCTTATATGGTTATTGAAACAGACACGAGCCTTTCCTACCAATGAGAAGTACATTTTCTGTACGCTCTGCACTGATGTCCATCGGTTATGCCGTGCCACCTGTTCGTACTGATGTATCCAGTCGTCGACATCTTCGTAAACCTCGTCTTGAAAGAACTTCGGTGTACGAGGTGCGATAGGCAGAAACACGTCGGGGGATGCAGCAGCAGGGGTCTCGTTCGGCTGGCCCCGGGAAAACATATCCTGGTTCTTCGGCTTCGTCCTTGGTTGTTTTACTAATGTACGAAATTCCGACCACTGGCCTTGCTTGCGTACTGCGGCTTGCTCGGGGTTTGCCTCCTTGGGGGACTCTCTCTTCCTGCGGTTGTTCTGCCGGGATCGGGATCAAACGTGGTTCACGGCCCCTCGGGGGGTGTACGAGAGAAGGGCATAGAGTACCCCGCACCTCCACCAGAAATGTCGCGGATAAAAAGGAATTGACAAGCATAAAACAAAAAATAAAGGTTTAATCAGCGAACATGTAACAGAAACAAAAGAAAGAACGAGCGTCATCAAAGCAGCAGCGAGCATCGGAGCCGTCAGCTGCGAGCGTCGAAGTGTCGGGGATAAGGAGGCCATATTGGCCTCCTTATCTGTTACACTCGGTGCATTCGGCCTTGAATATTCGAGCGTCTAACGTTTGGGGTAAGAGTAAACGAGAATCTTCTAGGATCACGGAGCAGCGTTCTCTCTAGGGAGGCTATCCACGCGGCGATATAATCGTCCCACCTGCTTTATGCTACCAAAATTCTGCCTTGTATACTTTACAACAAAAAGAGCAAACCATTTTTTGAGAGGTGACTCGCAAACTGTGTTTCAGTTCATAGGCAAAAATTAACTGTTGAAGGAATCACCCGGTTGGAACAAAAATATAGCCATTGGTTCAAAACACAAATATGCGATTGTTATTAGCAAATTTTGTTGACCATGTTTAATTTATTTCTTAACGGGAGAGATACCTCTTAATTTTCAGTTCAGTATCACTTTGAGGACCAACAGGGACACTACATAAGGGGAGCAATGCAGGGAGAAATTTATCTGAAACACTCTCATACACAGTTAGAAAATCTTCAAAATATACGAAACAATTCATGTAAGGAATTGAAATGCATAAATTCGTACAAAAAGCAAAGCATTCAAAATATTTTCGAAGTATATAATGTTTAATAAAGTTTATGTAAAATAAATCTTGCTTACCTACTAGGTTGTTCACCTAGGCTTATCCAAGACAATGTTCGCTCAACATAGTCGGAACTGCTATCGTTTTCTATGAAGTCGCTGAAAACGCATTTTATGTTGTCCAAATATTTCAAAGACGGCGCATACTTCAGGTATAAGCGCTCCAGACTTCCGAGGAACTGTGAAAGATTGTTTCATAACATATAAGCACAAGTTTCACCTTGTTGGTGGTGTTAAATAGTCCCAGCATTATTTCGAGGAAATGATAATTAAAGCCCCTATACAAAAGTTTATAACTCATAAAAATTGATAAAAGCTAATACCAATAAATATTAATTTTAGGAGCGCCATATTACTGTTTTCGTGGCGCTACAACTATTCGCTATCTAAATAAACAGGGACGGAAAGACGGAGTGGCCATGTTATACATAAAAAAAAAAACAGAATTGCAGCTTTCCGAAAGGAAATGAGTAGCGGAACCAAGCGAAGACGTTTACTGGCAAACATTTCCCATAACTATACAGAATATACAGAAGATAAAGCTATCGAGATATGATAAAATTGTAGTGAAATATACCGGGTGTTTTAGCAAAGGCTTTCGAAAGTCACTAAAATTAAGGTGGTTGAGATTTATAAGGTTAGTAAATTCTATTTAAAAAATGACCGCATCTCCACGTGGTAAATGATGTTGATTGGGGCGAAGCTCTGGTGCTGCTGATGATACTGATTTTATTGTTCATATGTAGTGCTGATGGTGCTGATTTTTGTTTTTATCGCTCATAGGTAGTGCTGAGTTCCGGGTTGCGTTTCGACTTCATTATTACTGCTTTATGGTCGGTGAAATGCAGAGCCAGTGGTTCTTCTAGCGGATCAGCTTGGATCCGCTAGAAGCCGTGGGAACGCATCTCCACCGCTTAAGTCAACGGTCCATGTCAGAAAGAGAATGCGTGGTATGGAACGTGGATATATACGCATTTGAGCATTTGACCGCAGCGCCCTCTCGTCTATAAACATTGAGCCAATGCATGCAGTTTTTAACGCGATTATATACGCATTTGACCACAGCGCCCTCTCCTGTATAGACGTTGAGCGGCTACATGCAACGTTTCATCCATGACATCCCCAGCTCTTCAGTTATTACCACATCTCAGAACCCCCTACTCGTCGCGCAGTCGTGGCCGAGTGGTTAAGGCGATGGACTAGAAATCCATTGGGGTCTCCCCGCACAGGTTCGAATCCTGTCGACTGCGCAAACATTTTTTCTTTTTATGTGAGCACAGACGCCGGACGGACGGACGGACGGACGGACGGACAAGGCTAGACCCTAAGGAGCTTCGCCCCTAATATCTATTTAATTAGTAAGTTTATTACGATTTCTGACGTCCGCCGTGGAGGGCAGTTTGTTTCCGAAAAGCTTCTTTTCCCCCTCAAAAACCATATTTTAAGCGATCTTTGAAAGCACCCGGTATATGCATTAATTATGGGAACATATTACGTCCTAGTTTTGTACTAAATGATGTTATTCAAATTGCGAGAATTTTAAATATACTTAAAAAGACCATGAAGACGATTTGGAAGTTCAGTTTAACGATTGAAACTGATGTCATATGTATTCTGAGTAATGTTAATGTAGTTCTAGCACGAAATAACGCTTGCGCGCGGCACAAATTAATTTAACACATCCAGCAATAATAAAGCCGGGACCGGTGGCAGTGACACCCGAGACCACAGAAAACTTCAGCTTCCGAGTGACGTAGAGCATGAAATAAATTGAGGCTCGTCAGACGGTTGATTGAAGTGAATTGAGTCCGCCCGTCTTCATTTTCAATCGTAGAAGGGAATTTTTTTTAAAGTTCGATAACAACGAAATCATAAGTTTTTCACAGGAAGGTATACTGCAATAGAAATAAAACACGATTTCGTGAACTGAAATAGCGTAACGCTCTTCAGTGCGAATATTGGGTGGAGAATGGCTCGAAAATGATTTAGTGTGGTAAAGCCATAAATATATTTTTCTGATGAAAAAAAAAGGCATTATTTTTCCTCAATCCTGAAACCTGGGGGAAGATTCAGTCAATTATTTCCCTGAGATCCATAGAGAGCTTTCGTTATCGCCGCGTCGCCGCTCCCATCCAGCCTTGATTTCAGTGCCGAACAATTGAACGACCCCAAAGTACAGCGCACTGTTCATACTCTTAAAAAGCGAGAAACCAAACTTTATGTATTCGAAAATAACACCCTATATCATCAAAATCGTCTGCCCCACGAAGTTGATTTATTGTTCGTTTTCCCGAAGCGGCTTCGGAAGCATATTTTCTTGGCCTTGCATGACAACTGCACCGCTGGCCACATGAGTGTTTCCAAAATGTACATGCTTGTACGTAACCAGTTTCACTGGCAAGGCATGTATAGCAATGTCTTCAAATATGCCACATCTCGCAAAAAATGCCAGTGACGCCAAAGGTCTACCCTTCCGCAGACTGGTCCCCTTCAACCCCTGCCTCTCCCCAATTACATTTCTCAGGGAGTAGCCTCGACCTTCCTGACCCTATTGCTACAACGTTGCGAGTGATAAGTTTTCGCGGTACGTTGAAATGTGTGCCTTGCCACAAGAAACAAAGATTGCAACATTTCTTTCACACGTCGCTTTACGACATAGTGCACCTCGACAACAAATCAATTATTGTGGTTATGCTTTCCTTTCGCGGGTTCGCCAAGCCCTTTTAAATATTTGCGGTACTGTGCAAACGCCGACGACCCCCAAAGAAAAAGAAGGATGGCAAAATTGTATCTGCCCATTGCCGATATGCTGTCCATGTATGTAGATGATAGCCAACTGCGCTGTCCCGTTGCTTGCACGCTTTCTTCTTGTATGAGCCTCATATTTGCGAATAGTGCTTTTGTGAATCAGTGACCCCAGTCTCCCATATCGCTAGAGAATAGTGCATTCTGCACGCAAACAGCAAAACAGTCAATTAAATTAAACATCAGAGGTAAATTGTGTGTACATGGGCAAAGGAAATTGTGTCTTGTGTGGCACCACAAGAAGACCCAATGATTATTCTTTCCACTCTCTCGAGAGTAAAGGATGATTGTTGCAGCAATAAGACCAATAGGGAATAGGAAAATACCCAACGTTATTAACCACCTCTAAAGTAATGCTAGCAATTTAAGATGCTGTCGCATTTAAAACCCAACGCATTGTATTTAGGTTATGGAACAAAAATAAGTTCTAAGCAGTATTTTTTAAAATACAAAAAGTCTTTCGTCGCCCCTTTAAGGCCGGTTCTCACATGGAGCGAAGCGCTGATGTAGCGCTCCTCACGTGCCGTCAGCTACTTATCGCCTGCCACGAGCAACAGTTTTGGCGGTGCGATACAAAGCTGGTGAACGCTCCAGTCAGCACGCGCTTAGCGCGAGGTTAGCGCTATGCTTGTAGCGCTCCGCTGCATGTGTGAACAGGCCTTTGAAGTAACCATTAAGTGCATTTTTTCATTTTATTCCTCGTTAGCTTACCTCCTCAACGCACGAGCGAAAGGAGAAACAACGTGGTCTTGACGTAGCATTTCCCCGGAATGCGATGACTCCAAGTTTTCACCGTGCCTTTTAAGCACACCGTGTAACTTGTGATTCGCAAGTGATTTATAGGTGCCGTCATGGCACTCATTGACCACGAATGCGAATCCAAATACTCGTCGACGGACTGATTATTGACAAGCGCATACGTCCGATTGACGCAGTGCTCATGTTCAATGCCGAAGCTGTGTTGGGCTGACGTGCTTGGGCTCCGTGGGTACATCACAGTGAAAGGCGGACAACGTTCGAAGGAAAGCATTTAATAGTTTGGTATATTTCCAAATTGTTCTACCACAAAGCAGGCTTTTGAATTTCTACCCTCGCGTGCTAGTGTTATATTGTACTAGAATACTTGGGTAGCGTTGGGACCGGAGCGGCTCGGCAATGGGAGCTTGTTTGGGCTCGTGTATTGACAGCCGGTGGCGGCGCTGTTGTCGAGTTACCCGAAAAAAAGTCGCGCAGATGCGTTTAAAGTCAACAACGCAATTGTTTTTTTTTTTGTTTTTCTTTTTTTAGTTTTGAGCGGTGCGCGCGTTGGTAGGCCTCGCGTGCTAGTGTTATATTGTACTAGAATACTTGGGTAGCGTTGGGACCGGAGCGGCTCGGCAACGGGCTTGTGAGGGCTCGTGTATTGACAGCCGGTGGCGGCGCTGTTGTCGAGTTACCCGAAAAAAAGTCGCGCAGCCCGCCACGTTTGGCGGAAAATGCGTTTAAAGTCAACAACGCAATTGTTTTTTTTTTCTTTTTTTAGTTTTGAGCGGTGCGCGCGTTGGTATACTCCGTTTCACCTTATGTTGTACCGCAGTGAAGGCTAGAAGCACGAGCTCATAGCGTTGGCAGCTGCCCTTAATGCACGAGAGCGTGTGCCGCCGAGATGTGCTCTAGAGCAAGGAGCTCGCGCCTGTAGCCTTTCCTGCGGTACATCATAAGGTGAAACAGAGTATTAGCCCCGTGCGCGACCGAGGCGTCGCTGTGGTCGGCCTACCACGATTGGCCGAACGCTGACTATGACGTCGGAAAGGGGATTTATCATCGACGGACATAAGAGGAATGAAAGAACTTTAATTTTGACGGTGTTGGCAGTGTTCCTTGGAGAGTGCAATGATTTCAAGCTTCCCCCATGCTAATAACAAACACCATCGAACTTGTTGTTTGCAAGGTAATGACGTCACAAGGGGGAACCACAGGAGGGCGCCACCAAAACATCTCGCCGCTAATAGGCCTATTACGATTTCATGGTTCCGTGTGTTCTATCGAAATTGTTTTGAATCTTTTGTGTTCTGATTTTGTGAATGATGAACGCGCAAGGGTAGCTCCAAAATGCCGATGGCGAAACGGCGACAGAGTTCTTGCTGCGCAACTGGTTGCCAAACAGGCTACATCCGAGTGAAAGGCGTGAAAACGGCGTCCCTTTTTTGGCGTTCCAAAGGACAAAGCCGCAAAGGACAAAGCCGCAAGAGATCTTTGGGAAAAGAATCTGCAACGATCGGACAAACGTCTTGAAGAAGCCAGCGCTGTCTGCGAGTTGCACTTCGAGCACCGCTTCCTCCTTCGAGACCACGTCCACATAATCGGTGGAAAGAAAGTGAGGATTCCTCGTGGACACCCCGCTCTTACGGCAGACGCGGTGCCGACTCTGCCGCCAAGCGTACCCAAGGACCTGAGTGGTGACCCTCCCGCAGGACGAGAGGAAAGGAAGCGCAAGGCAAGTCCACAGAGCCCATCGTTGCAAAGCGTTCGGGGCTCGCTCGAAAAACTGACTCGTTGTCACCAGTGGTGAACAGCGAAGCTCCTGCCGTGATCCCACGAGGCATCGATCGTGACGCACTAGGCTCCCTGAATATGCTAACTGCCTACTGGGATGTTCACTAGTTCAGCAACTTCGACGGCGTTGCTTATTTGGAGACTGCCCTTGAGCCGAAGTCTAACAAGATCAGCATCGAAAGTCACCTATTCATCTTCTGCGGGGAGCGGGGAGAGGGGAGTTTGATTTAAAGCGAAGGTGAATCCCTCCTTCGTCTCCGATAGCAATGCCGACCTGCTTATCGGCCATCTCGAACGGTCAGGTTGTAACGCGTTGACGTCACCAAGTGGCAAAGCTCACAACCACACCAGTTTCCTCGTAGCCTTGCCTGTGAAGCTAATCTTGATGTCTCAAGCGCGCTGGAGGTTCCGGATCTCCCGAGTCGGATCGCGCTCTGCGATGGCTGCTCTTCCAGCGCTCGCATGAATCGCCCGTTTGAAACAAAAATATCTAGGCATCCATTAAAAATAAAACGTGCAGTTGTCATTAGCAAATGTGGTTGACAATCTTTATCTTATTCCTGAACGTGAGAGGTATATTTTAGTTTTTATTTCAGTATTCATTTAAGGCTTACCAGACCATTTTTAGAGTTTTAGTCCACAAGTGGTGACCGAATTATCTCTACAAAACTAAGAGCCTTCTGTTTTTTTGTGTGTGTTTCTTTTTGCGTCGCAGAAGTGTGCCAGTCGTGCTGCATCACTTTTCGGAAGAATAATTCTAGACTCTTCAGAGGCGACTAGCTGAACGAAGTCATCAGCACGTCCACTTATCATCACCCAAGTTCTGTCGACCAGGGGTTGTCAAGGAGGTTTGATGCTTGAGCGCTCTCCATTCCTCGACACGCCCTTGGCGCTCCCCGCATGCCGTAATGACACGAATGGCCCACTCACTCTACGCCCCGCCCCCCCCCAAAAAAAAACGAAAAAGAAAACAGGAATATTCTAAGTTTGGCCATGCCTCTTATGAAGGAAGTCTCAAAACAAGAACGGGTTAAACAAACAGCTAAATAACGAAATTAATTAATTAACGTTGTAACCCGCTTTAACGGCCCTTTTTTGTCACATTTAAGGTTCTTATAAAGTTGCGTTACCAGATATCTTATGTAATTTTATATACTTCCCCACGGTGAATGCCATCACTTTTCATAAAATGAAGATACAAATATCGACATGGTTTAAACGAGCCCACCTTCTCCCAAGACTTATCGTGCGTAGAGAATCGAAAGTTGGAGAATGATGAAATTTCGTGCTACAGCTGTTGGCACATCGAAAACTTTTTGTTTCCCCCGAGCACTGTATTATTCCGCATAAACCTTTTTATAAAGTATCTAGAAGTCTTTTATTCTCATGATACACTTTAGGAAATCATGTTAATTGCAATCGTTGATTTTGTTCAAAGTTATTTGGACATGTGTGGGACAACCCATATATATTAAAAATAACATTCCATGTGCGCTTCAGCTTTACTTAATTTAATTGTGTGTTAAATCCGCCAACACTTAATTTAACAAGATGTTAATATTTAAATAATTAATACTCATGCTAATGACGACGACCAAGCTTTGAATCTTAAGATCGAACTTCAGTTATATCGTCTTTAGAATGTACGAATTTATTTGTCTAAACCACATATTACATCTTATTTTGATGGGATATTTTAGAGCATTCCAAGGCCTCTTCATACAAAAAAATAAAATAACGAAGATAACTAAAAGTGCACATTTTTTGCAAATTGTTTTTGAAGTTTTTATTTTTACAGTTTCCTTGTATTCAAAGGCATTTATCCCTACGATTACCTTGCTATAACAATATTGAACTTGTTGAATAGATATTTGTTTAAGCTTTAATTTCATATATAATGTACGCCATAAAGCTGTACGTAACAAAAGTTATCATCACCCAAACCAGATAAATTACCGTTGAAGAGGCCAGGTTCAAAATGTTTTTTTTTACAAAAACAAAAATTAGAAACTTTAACCCAGTTTTATTAATATATGGCTTGTTTACTGTAGTTTATAAAACAATGTAAAAAGTTTCTTTGCTGTGCGAAAGATATCTAAGCCTGGCGAAGCTCTAAAATACGCGGTTCGTGACGATTGTCCAAATCCCAGAAAGCCGCCTTTTATTGTTTAAAAAAAACTTTCGAGAACTAAAAATATCAGGCAAAAACGGTTTTCATTTCTGGTGACTTTTTTTCATAAGCTTTTGAGGCATGACCCCTTTTTCTGTACAATTTGAATAGATATCGCTCATTTATAAATATCACAGAAGCAATGAGTGACCGCATTAAGTACTTTGGATCATAGCGTTGTTGCAATATTTTTTACAAGTGTTTTATTAACCTTTATTACCTAAACATTATGCAAAAGCTTGTATTTAGATGTTTTATCTTATATAACTATGTTTGTCGCGTGCATAACCGAGAGGAACGCTTTGTCGTACTTCTAGAAGATTCCTGTTTACTCTTACTCCGAGTGAAGCCCGCGTGGCCTTGCCGCGTTACCCCCGCACCCTCGAACTAGCCTGTCAAGCCGACGCTTCGACGTTCGCTGCTGTTTCCTCAACGCTCGCTGCTGTTTTCTTGACGCTCGTTCTTTCTTTTGTTTCTGGCTCAAGTTCGCCGATTAAAACTTTATTTTAAGTTTTACGCTTGTCGATCCTTTTCCATCAAGGAGAATACCAACAGCATGACTGTTTTCATACCACTTTTACGTTCACGCGTCCTTATATTTTAGTGATATAAAATGTTGCATTAAGGAAAACATTCTTTCGCTAAGATTAACACGTGAAGAGTTGTAACAAACGAGTACGGCAGCGCTTCGTGTAATTCAGTATTAAGGTTGAAAGACAATAGGAGTTGCATAACTTGATAAGTGGACTATTGTTCGCCAAATAACTTACGTGTAATCTCCAGAAAATACGCCATACACTGAAACAACAACAAAAAAACGGACCTTCATTAAATCAAAATATCACTTACAGGCCATGGATCTCTGAATCCAAAATAGTTAGGATCTTGCAGTAGAAACGTTTCTGGAGCAGGACATTCGCAGCTTGAAGAGCTTAGAGTACATTTCACAAAAGGGTACAGAGCAGCTATCACTAGGCTGAAAAATGCTTTCATTGTTAACCAGTCAATGTTAGTATAGTCAACATGAGAGGTTCGTCGGCATCAAAGATAGTGGAGTTAAAATTTCAGATCACGCCAGGAAAACATGATGAAATATATACATGTGAAATACGTCATTGAAATTACGTCTGAAACACGTCAAAGCGTAGGTGTGTTTTTTTTCGCATCAAGATGGTTATCAGAATTGACTGACGTGTGAAATTATATGGCCTCACATGAACTTGGGATTTCGACACGAAGGATATTTTTCAAGGTGTATTACTTTATTTTTCAAAACAAAAACAATAAATACCGTCTTCAATTCGAACATCTAACTTTCGGCGAACTTATGTTAATCAGGTAAAAGTCACAGTCAAATGGTCAACTAATTGAAATATATTAATTTGCTTACCACATATCGATCTTAAGCACATTTTACGATTTTGAAAGATGTTCCTCAACTAAACTGCCTCGGGAAACTGCCACAGGTTTACCTGTTTTTCTTTTTTTTTTTTGGTTTGATAGCTTTTTTGGTTTGACTATCTAACCGGTCGCTTCCAAAAAGTAGTCATTAATGGCTCAGAGTTTTACTTTGTTTGAGTAGAGTCGGGTGTTCCCAAGGAACCCTGTTTGGTCCGCTTCTGTTTTTAACCTATATTAATTATATTGGCTACGGAACTACCTCCGAAATGAGGGGTATATGGCGATGATTGTGTGTTATACAATGATATGAATAAGAAGGGCGGTGTTGCCGCTGTACAATTTGATCATGATCAATTACTCCCATGTTGCAAAAAATGGGAAAGGAAACTGAATTTTGCAGAGTGTAATTGTATCCGCTTTAGCAAGAAGCGTCTAATCATACAAACTGATTACTATCTAAATGCAAATCAAATAACCTTGGTGAAGAATGTGAAGTATCTGGGTGTTATGTTTTCATCTAACCTAACATGAAGCAGTCATGCTGAATTTATAACAATGAAAGCAGGACGTGTAATTAGCTTTATAAAGATAAATTTTAAGCACGCACCTTGTGACGTCCAAGAAATACTATACATTTCTAATGTACGTTCCCTCTTAGAATATGCAGGTTTAGTATAAGATTCCGACACTAAATCCTTAATTAATAAACTTGAGGCCATTAAATATTGCTCTGTCCGTTTAGTTACTTACTCTTATCATTTTTATATCTGTGGCATGGCATTAAAACATCATTGTCATGGGATTCGCTCGAACTTCGCCAGAGGTTATCAAAATACTTTTTTTTTAATAAAGTGGGTCTTGGACGTACCGGCATTGATAGGAACATCTACCGAAAACCCCCCATTTGTACTTGCCAGAGATTAGACCACACGGAAAAAAAAAACGAAAAATAGCATGTCGCACATCTGGTTTTCAATCGTCATTTTTTCCCACGAACAATAAATCAGTGGAATAGACTCCCCGAAGCTGTGGTTTCGGCTTCGGATGAAATTTTTGATTGTCTTCTAAGTCGTTACTTACACGAGAATGATCCATGATTAATCTATTGTTTTGCATTGTGCTGCTCTTAGCAGCAATTAGTAGATACGTGTATGTTGTATTCAGGTTGCGCATTGTGTCACTTGTAGCAGATGTTAACATGTATTTATATTTTTTTGCATTTTCATTTGTGCATTTGTTGGGTCTATATGTAACTTACCCTTTACAGTAATGCCCTGAGGGCGAAATGTAGGTAACAAATAAATAAATCAATCTCATTCATTAAATTTTGTGTTAACTTAGGCTTCCCGATTTGGGAACTGAAATTCAATGTAGGAGTTCTTTAATTTTACATTTCTCCAATTCTCAGCATGCCCTTTTTCGTGTGATGTATACGCCATCTTGTTTCGGAAAAAGGTTGACAGGGGTTTCAAGAGTGCCGAACGCACGAATCAAAAACCTATGCCGTAAACTTCGATTTTTGAGAGATAGAGAGTTGAGTCTTTTCGGCACAATAGGTACAGTTGTTACGAGGGAGCTGAAACTATGTCACTACTAGTTGGCAGCTTTACGCGTTCTAATGTACCTGAAACTTGGTGTTAGCGGTACGACAAAGCGCGCGCGCACGCACACGCACATACACGCACACTCGCGTGCGCGCTGGCACACACATACACATACACACTGTGAGAAAACAGCGCAAAAATGGACACATTGTTGCGACAAACTGGACAAGACACAGCGCTGACTCGTGACTATGAATTTTTACTGATAGACAAGAAGAAAAAAAACACATTCTTTCACGCGTTCACACCACATCTTCTGCCTATGATATCTGGTCATTACGGCACGAACTGGATCTTCATTGTCATAGCCTCCTCTATAGTGCTAAAGCCTGGCAGATCGCCATGAGACGCGGCCGCCGAAAGTGAAAAGGTAGAGCGGCAGAGAAGAGGCATGTGACGGGCGCCCCGCTGCGGCGAGACGCCGAAACACACTTCTCCCGAGCAATGAAATGTCCGCTCGTGCTTCTCGCGTTCCTCGGGCTACCGCTTCTTTTCTCGTCGGGTTTGAAAAACATGTTTTGGGTCCTCGCCCCTGCAAAAGCTGTGCGCTGACTGCAGGCTCCCCAAGAAATGCTCTGTGGACTCTGTGACCGGTCACTCTATGGCTCCGTCATCAAACTGCCAGGCTTTGTGAGTGTAGAGGAGGCTATGTCATTGTCTGTTTCAGAAATTACAGCTTCTTACTATACAACGCCACTGACGTTGCGCTGATGCTGTTTCTTTCGTGACTGTAGATGTAGAATGTCTAAGGCACCTCACGTGTCACTTTTCATTGTGCCTTCCCAAAAGTGTGGTGGGATTGAAAAGACGGTTCTCATCCTAACGGTATGACCAATCAGCGACCATACTGTTAGGATGATGCCGTCGGCAGCGTAGAGGACAGGACAGGTGATGGCAGACAAAAGATAGAATGATTTTATGGAGTCCAAGCCGGCCAGTGGGGCCAGGCGAAAGATGGTGGTGCGCGCCACTGCCCCGTCGTCGTATATATATATATATATATAGGGTGTTTTTTCCGAGAGTGACACTATTTTAGAAAGAAAAACTCGTGAGAGCTACACTTATGCGGTGTGTGCAGGTGAGTTAAACGACCAGGGGGACTAATATATTGGGCTAATCATAACGATCAGTCGGCCAATTAAGCAAAAATTGTTAATTACCTTTTAATCATTGAAGATAGACATATGCTTTCAATTAGAAATTTGCTGAGCGTCATTCAAAGCTACTAAATCAATATTTTTTAGAAATTCTTTGCGCGCTTGGGAAGCGTAGTAGTGCGCTAACGTTACCACTCGTGCGACAGGTAGAAGGCTGGGGTTACGATAAGAGACGAAAAAATCGTGCGAACACCTTATTGCACCGGTAGCCTTGCTGCTGCTACACGAGTAGTAACTTTAGCGCACTGCCCCGTTCAAAGTCTTTCTGGAAATTTTTGGTTTAGTAGTTTTCGATAACGCTGAGCAAGTTTTAAATCGGAACTTTATGCCTAGTTTAGTCCTTAACAAGTTAATAAAAAAATGACCTAAATAGCCGACTGGTCGTTACAATTAGCCTCCTATATTATGTCGCCTGGCGCCCTATAACCCACCTGCACAAACCACATAAGTGTACGTTTCGCGGCTTTTTAAAATTAGTCTCGCTGGTAGAAAAAACACCCTCTCTCTCTCTCTTTCTATATATATATATATATATATATATATATATATATATATATATATATATATATGGTGTTTTTCTTTTAAGCTTTACATATTTGTTTTAAAAAGCCGTGAAAGCTAGACTTTTGCGGTTTGTGCAGGCGAGTTACGCGGCCGGGAGCATAGTATAAGGGCTAATTGTAACGGTAAGTCGGCTAATTAAGTCAAATATCTTAATTAGCTTTTCAAATAGTGAAAATAAACATATGGTTCCAATCACTAGATCAAAAACACTAAATCAACTCTTTTTAGAAGTATCTAACCCAGGGGCAGGCACTTTACGGTGTTCCGTAAAAACGCTCTTTTTGGTCGCGTTTCTAGGATTCGGTTCTTCATCGGAGGGTATCCCTGCGTCCGCATAAAGCGCGATCCAAAACAACGCGTTTTTGTGCGCGCGTAGGTCATGCGTCTCCCCGAAATTGCATATTTCATGACGTCGCGCTGATTCCTTGCGCCTTCCGGGCGCGCATAAGAAAGTGGGATGATTGCGACTTTTTCTGAACGTGCACGAAAACGCGCTGTTGTGTAGAAGGAGTCATGATGTAGAATACCCGAGACTATAGTAAAAACTGGTAAACTTGGTCGAAAAAAAAAAAAGACAGCGGAAACGAACATCTCAAACACAGCTACTGCGTTTATTTCCTCAAATCCTTATATTTCCACAACCTAATCACCGACCACCGATGTCACAGAGAGTCCGAGCACCAGCCCTTGAAGTGGCGAGGAGGGCAACATCCAAAGACCCGCGAGGGGAATGGGCACTCTTATTAAAGCAAAAGGCTTACATGTCTTATCGTTCAGTCGACTCAAACTCCTTGAGCAAAAACACGTCGGCGACACGAAGCGTGCCAAAACGTTTACGTGACCACTCAGTGAATGACTAAGCTAATTCAGATGATGACTTACCATGTTGAGAAGGATGACTGAGCACATCAAGAAGGATGACTCAGCACATTAAGAAGGATGACTCAGCACATTAAGAGGGGTGTCTGATTTTTAATGCATCGGCGCTTGGGCTTTCGCCTTTAAGTCGTCTTAGGGATAACATAAGGGACCCTGTGAATATTTTGCGGCGCGTCCCAGCAGTCTCGCTGGACGCAGACCTCCCATGTGGTCACACCCCGGCCCAGGCATATCTCTCGCCCCGTTTCCCGACAAACGCGGGAATAGAGCCGTCTTCCCGCTCACACGCCGAGACCTAAACGTCTCCACTTGTGGCAAACATCCGTCAGCACCCGGCCCGAAGGCTAGGTGCGGGTCCCCAGATCTCGACGGGAGATCGCGGGTGCCACCTCCCGCTGTGTCGAGTGGCACGCTCGGCGTCGCCCCGAGGCCGCACCCCAACCCCCAATCGTCGGTCGGCATGTTCGGCGGCGCCACAACGCCGAGACCGAGACTCTGGTCACTCGATGGTTGGTCGTTGGCGCTGCCAGGAAGCCGAACCCATTCGCTGGCTGACCGATCATAACGGCGTTCTTTAGGACGCCGTAAAATGGTGCCCCTGCCTTATACCTTCCTAAAAAGAGTTGATTTAGATATTTTCGATGCCGCTTAGCTAGTTTTAAATTGGAACCATATGTCTATTTTAACTTATTTAAAAGTTAATTAACAAATTATACTTATTTACCCAAACGATCGTTAGAAATATACCCGTATACTATGTCCCCCTGGCCGTATAATGAAGCTTAAAAACACCTTATATAATCATTGCCACGCGCGTCGGCGAGCAAGCGCGTGCGTGGCCGAGTGGTTACCGCGCTTGACTGTCGCGCGGAAGGTGTGGGTTCGATTACAGTCAGCGGACTGTCCTTTTATTTATTCTTTAACTTTGCCTTCTCGTAAGATCGAGAACAATCTCGTCTGATTGAGTTCCATATGTTCTACGCCGAATGATCCAGCAACCAACGAGGGAACATAAAGGGACTCCGCAAGGCGAGCGGAGTCAGTCTCGTCCCAGCGTTCGATTCTGCTGTTACGCCGACTTTGACGCCCGCGACGCTCTGCTGTTATTTTCTGTTTCCTTTTTATTTCTGGGCAGAAGTTCGCCCCATAAAACGTTTAGTTT
The DNA here is from genome assembly GCA_013358835.2 of Ixodes persulcatus. NCBI lineage: Eukaryota > Metazoa > Arthropoda > Arachnida > Ixodida > Ixodidae > Ixodes > Ixodes persulcatus. The sequence continues at coordinate 28,486 of JABSTQ010008000.1, read as the reverse complement.
GCTTCAGTTTTCAACGCCTCATCAATTGTTCCTTGTGACGTCACGTCGCGGTGGAGCTGCGGTTGATTGCCTGCATCGCGTACCGCAGTACCGTTGTCACGTCACGTCGCGGTGGAGCTGCGGTTGATTGGTTGTACCGCGTACCGCAGTACCCCTGTGACGTCGCGTCGCGGGGGAACTGCGATTGATTTCTTGTAACGCGTACCGCAGTACCCCTGTGACGTCACGTCGGGGTGGAGCTGCGGTTGATTGGTTGTAAAGCGTACCGCAGTACCCCTGTGACGTCACGTCGCGGTGGAACTGCGGTTGATTGCTTGTAACGCGTACCGCAGTACCCCTGTGACGTCGTGTCGCGGTGGAGCTGCGGTTGATTGGTTGTACCGCGTACCGCAGTACCCCTGTGACGTCGCGTCGCGGTGGAACTGCGGTTGATTGCTTGTCCCGCGTACCGCAGTACCCCTGTGACGTCACGTCGTGGTGGAGCTGCGGTTGATTGGTTGTACCGCGTACCGCAGTACCCCTGTGACGTCGTGTCGCGGTGGAACTGCGGTTGATTGGTTGTACCGCGTACCGCAGTACCCCTGTGACGTCGTGTCGCGGTGGAGCTGCGGTTGATTGGTTGTACCGCGTACCGCAGTACCCCTGTGACGTCGCGTCGCGGTGGAACTGCGGTTGATTGCTTGTACCGCGTACCGCAGTACCCCTGTGACGTCACGTCGTGGTGGAGCTGCGGTTGATTGGTTGTACCGCGTACCGCAGTACCCCTGTGACGTCGTGTCGCGGTGGAACTGCGGTTGATTGGTTGTACCGCGTACCGCAGTACCCCTGTGACGTCGTGTCGTGGTGGAGCTGCGGTTGATTGGTTGTACCGCGTACCGCAGTACCCCTGTGACGTCGTGTCGCGGTGGAGCTGCGGTTGATTGGTTGTACCGCGTACCGCAGTACCCCTGTGACGTCGTGTCGCGGTGGAACTGCGGTTGATTGGTTGTACCGCGTACCGCAGTACCCCTGTGACGTCGTGTCGCGGTGGAGCTGCGGTTGATTGGTTGTACCGCGTACCGCAGCACCTTGTGACGTGACGTCTCCGCCGTACGGCTGATGATCAGTGTTGCCATCCCTCTAGCAGATAGTTTCGATTTTGCCGTAAACGCCCGAAACAAAATTTTCAGCCGTGATATATTTTTAGACTACACACAATATTAAAAGAAATAATACCTTTTAATTCAGGGACACTGTTTTAGCTGAAAACAGTCGTAATTCCAAATTCTAAAATATTGACAGGGTGGCCCTTTAAGGTGTGCCCAAACACCCCTTAAACCTAGACACGGCAATATACGCGTGTGGGTCCTGTAGGAAATCGTGTACCGATTGTTCGTTGGACTATCATGAATAAGTCGGCGCCGGCGCGCTCAACCGCGGGCGGGGCACAGACGTAGGCGCGGGGTTCGTCGCCCCTGGGGCCAAACCCATTTAATAATAATAATAATAATAATAATAATATCTTTATTTCCATCAATCTTGATGGTGGAGCCCGAGGAAAAAAGCTGCGATATGCAGCTTGACTGGTCCTCGGTCCCCTTACAGAGGTCAACGGCAAGCATCGAGAAACAAAGATGAAAATCCCATCAAGTAGCAGCTGAAAGTATTGTTAACAGAAAAACGAAACAAGACAAATAACGTTTCATGAAAAGAAGGCATCATGTACAAAAATATCCACGCAAGTCTTTGAAAGTCAAGTTTTCAAGGGAAACATTACTACTGCAAAAAGTATTTAACAAATTTGGAAGAGTAAATTGAAGCATCTGAGAGCCATAGTTCGTTCGCTGAGTAAGCAGCAGAATACACTGGTGAAATTTCCTCCAACAATGCAAGATTTTCTAATAAACGTGTTTCCTTTATTCTTTCACTCTTAATACTGGTACAAAGTCGATATGAATACAATTTGTGAACATCAATTATCCTATAGGTTTTAAATATTCAGCAGTGTGAAAATCAATGGGTACATTACCTATACCTCTGGGTATTTCTTTTGTAGTATGAACAGTTTTTCAATATTAGTTACCGTTGAGGTACCCCAAACGAGGTAGCAGTAGGCTAAGTGGGAGTAAAACAAGGAGTTATTGATCAAGAGTTTCACATTTCTTGGCAATATGTAACGGTAGTGATTCAGAATCCCTACCACGCGAGCTAGTTTTGGAATAATATAGTTTATATGGCTATCCCAGGACATATTTTCACTAAACAATACTCCGAGAGTTTTAAAACAACTGACTATTTCAATTCGAGACGAATTAGAACGGAGAAAGCTTAGACACCACCACAGGTTTATTTTTTGGACGACAAATAACAGCTTTTGTTTTACTACTATTTACTGTCAACGAGTTACTATCACCCCAAGATTTAATTCTAGACAAAGTTAAAGTTAAGTGAGCCATATCGATTAGCTCATAAGTTAAGTTAAAGCTCATAAGTTAAAGTTAAGTTAGCCATATCGATTTGTCTGGAAAACGTCTCGAACTTTCGCGTCATGGCGCGCATCAGTTCGCTGACGTCTCCCGCGCCTACCACTAGAGCCGGGGGCGAAATCACGACGTCTAACACTACTGCAGCTTTTGCTTGAGTACTCGTGCCTGCTCCCGCACTCGTGACGACACCGAAACCGACGCCTATTAGACTCGGGTCTCGGGTTGGAGATCTTTGCGGCTGAACCTGGACATGGCTAAACGTTAAGGGCACTGAAAATGTAGTAAAAAAAATCGCAATAAAACAGAAAAAACAAAAGGCTGCATATCGCGATTTGTGGGACTCCCCGGGAGCATACAGAGGCAATGGCAGACCAATCGGGTCCCACCTTGGGCACCGATTAATGTAGGTCGCTGCTTATGGTGCCCGATAGGGCCGTGCTCTGCTCGCTTTCTAAGAAACAACACAAAGGAACACGGCCATGAACATAGGTATAATTATACTCAGAGTTGAGCTGCCGGATGCCTCGAACTTCGGCCCGGCTGATGTTTCAAGCTGCGGTTGGCAGATGTAGGACTGCGCTGTAGTTGGCTTTTACTGGTCCGGTGTCAGCCTTCGGCTGAGACGACGCTTCGCCGTAGCTGGCCTTCCTCGGTTTGGTGTCGGCCTTCGGCTGACAAGATTCTCAGTCTACATCTGTGTTTCAGACCGCCACAATTTCGAGTGTCGTGTGCCTTTTTTTAATCCGCCCACTCGTGAACTTCCGAGCCTCTTTTTTCTTTCTTTTCTTTATCTCGTCGTGTGTTGTTCGTTCTCTACAACGTCGGAGATTGTGCCTGTGAGGAGGACTTTGACGATTATCGGTTTGCATCAGGGCTGAAGGAGTGAGCAGAGGAAGGCGAAGTACGGGAACTTTGCTGTACACTATCAGAAGACAGATGCACATGAACTTTCAGACCTTCAATTTGTATGAGAATAAAGACATGGAAGTACGCAATAGTGAAGAAGAAATATTCCATGTCCATTTCGTCGCCAGTCGCAACGTAGTGTACGAGTGCACGTAATCCCATCGTCGTTGTCAAGATCCTGATGATACGGTGGACCAGCTCATTACGGGTCTTTTGCGTTGGCAGACAAGCGCGACCACGGGGACGTGAAGGGGAGAAATTGATGGCTTTCGATCGTCTCGTCATATGCTTGCGGGATGCAAATTTTTGGAAATCCTCCAGATAAATTTGACGTTGACTTTGGCAAGCGCCTTTGCCAAGGCGCACCTATATGAGAAAGTGCAATGCCAAAACAATAAGCTTCGCAGTGGTTCCGCGGTACGTACAGAGATTTTGGCGTCGAACACTGAGGTGGATGTTGTTCGTCGATAATTGCAGGCCAGGGGTCGTTGCACGCGCAAGAGTGAACGCCAAGGGTCACCGTAAAAGATATAGGAAATATATGATTTTAATAGACTGACCTCACTGCGCGTCCTACGCATGCCTGACGTCGTGATAACTGGAGTTCATGGGGGAGGGGGAGGTGACAGGACTTGAGATGGTTCGTGCCACTTCGTGCTCCACTCGCGCAGACCCTCAATGGGGTTGTCGCGCGTACAAAATCAAAGCTACAGATGCCACGATGCATAGCGGCAGCGGTGGCGTATTAAAACTGGCAGTAAAATAAATCTATTCAAAACAATCATTATAAAGAAAAGAAACCGCGAAAGGTACACTAATGCGGTCTGTGTAGGTGAAATATGCGGAGAGGGGGACATGAATTATGGGGCGAATAGTCACAATAAGTCAAATAATTAACTTGTGGCGACGCACTGTCCCAACATTTCGGCGTATAGCCCTCACCTCGTCGTTGACTGCTTCGGCGAAGCACGGCCGGGCACTGCGCTGGGTAGTTCGAAAAAGCAGACCTGCGACCCAGGCACGCGATGCACTGGAACGTTGGTCAACCGTCGCTGCAAAGGGAATAAACCGGCCGTTCTTTTTATATGTCGGGATTTGTTCTTCACCACGACACAGTATCCCACATCCGGTGACCCGGAAAACGGACACAACACGTCGCTATGGCCGACCAGAAGGACCTTCAACAACAGATGAAACTACTCCAGGAGCAGATTCGGACCCAGCAGGAATGATTCAAAGGAAACAGCAACAGATTCAGCAACAGCAGCACCAACTCGATGGTCCCGTGCAACAGGATCTTGCTAACACCAACACAACACCGTCCGTGCCTACCGGCACCGCAGCAGACGCGGAACTCCTGCAGCTCTCATCTCGGACGCTGCTTCACTCGGCGTCTGCCGTGTCGCCGTCAAACTTCCGCCGTTTTGGCCGGACTCGCCTGAGGTATAGTTCGCACAAGTTGAGGCGCAGTTCTCCCTGGCGCGCATCACCCAAGACCGAACGCGCTACGATTACGTCGTCACCCACCTGGACAGCCGCTACGTCAACGAGATACGGAATATCCTCGACAATCCACCAGCGGCCAACCTTTATCAACATCTCAAAACTGAACTCACCCGCCGCCTGTCACTATCGGAAGACCAGAAAGTCCGTCAACTTATTCAGCCTGCAGAACTAGCCGAGCGCAAACCATCACAGTTCCCCCGCCATATGCGTGCTCTCGCAGGCAACACGCAACTCCACGATTTTTGTTCTGCGGACACTATGGCTCCAACGACTACCACCAGACGTCCAGGTCATTCTGCAGGCTCAACCTACGCTACCTCTAGACCAACTTGCTGAAATTGCTGACCGCGTCATCGAGGTCTCTGTACCACCGCCGTCGCCCACCGTCCAGGCCGTCGGTGCACCGCTGGACACCACAGAGCTCGAGCACCGAATCGACAATATCACCCGACAGCTCAGCTGCATTCAACGACGCCTGGATCAAAGTCCTCCGACGCGCCCCTGTTACCGCTCACAGAGCCATGACCGTAACACCAGCCCGTCGCAGCAGCCTCGTGACAGTGGCCGATGCTACTACCATTGACGCTTTGGGGACAGAGCCCGACAATGCCACTCACAGAGCCGTGACCGTAACACCGGCTCGTCGCAGCAGCCTGGTGACACTGAGAGATGCTACTACCATCGACGCTTCGGGGACAGAGCCCGACAATGCCGACCGCCCTGCTCCGCCGGACAACAGGGAAACGCCAACGGCAGCTTGTAGACTCGGCTACGAGCTGCCAACCCGCAGGCCGCCGAATCTTCGTCACCAATCAAATCACAAAGCAGCGGTTCCTTGTCGACTGCGGCTCTGACATTTGCTGCTATCCTCGTACCCATCTTCAAGGTTCCCATCCACCTACGTCTTTCAAGCTCAGCGCAGCAAACCGGTCCACCAGCAAGACCTACGGCTGACTTCGTCTGCACGTCCCACTAAAAAACCTACACCGTGACCTCCATTGGAATTTCGAAATCACCGACGTCACCAATCTGATCATCGGAGCAGACTTCTTGGTACGCTACAACCTCCTTCCCGACTGCCGCCACGACCGACTCATTGACGCAACAATGGGACTTTCTTCGCCAGGCCAGGGCACGACCAGCCACCAGCTCAGCATTAAAGTACTCGGTGTGGAAAACCTTTCGCGGTACCACGCCATACTCGCCGAATTTCCCGGTTTAAAGCGACCCAGTGGGCTGCCACGGGATGTGCGACACACCACTGTACACCACATCCGAACCACACCGGGCCCTCAGGTTTCCTGCCGCGCTCGTCACTTTGCTGCGGAACGCTTGCGCATCGCCACAGCAGAGTTCGAGTCCATGGTCCACGAAGGAATCGCCCGCCGATCCGACAGCCTATGGGCCTCGCCGCTTCTTTTTGGCGACTCTGCGGGGATTACCTCTCTCAACGCTCGCACCATCCCCGACAGATACCCCATTCATCACATACAGGACTTTGCCCACCGTGTCCATGGCTGCCACGTCTTCTCAGTGCTAGATTTGGTGAAGGCCTACACGCAGATACCCGTAAACACAGAGGACATCCCCAAAACCGCGATCATTACACCCTTTGGCTTGTTTGAGTTTCCCTTCATGAGCTTTGTCCTGAGGAACGCAGGACAAACCTTTAAACGTTTCATCGATGAAGTCGTCCGCGGTCTCGACTTCTGCTTCATCTGTCTTGAGGGTATATTAACCTTCTCCCAAAACGCTGAAGACCATCATAGGCACCTTCGCCTACTCTTCCAACGACTTGATGACCACGGCCTGCTCGTCAATATCCAAAAGAGCCCTCTCGGCGCCCCCATTATCACCTTCCTCGGTCACAAAATTTCATCAGAGGGAACTCGAACTTTGCCTCACCTCATCTCAGACTTGCAAAATTATCCTCAACCCTCCTCATCTAAAGACCTCCATCGTTTCCTCGGCATGCTTAAATTATACATGCGCTTCTCGCCTCACACAGCTGACTACCAAGCTCCCCTTCATGATGCCTTGGCTGGTCTACGAGGCAACCAACCCATCACCTGAACGCCAGCTTTAGCGCGAAATTTGGAGCACTGCAAAGCTGCACTCTGCGATGCCACACTTCTCTCTCATCCCGTACCAGACGCTCCCTTGGGGCTCTTCACGGACGCATCCAGTTTCGCCGTCGGCGCCTCCCTTATGCAACGTGTCGACAACCCCTGGCGTTCCTTGGCATTCTTCCCAAAGAAACTCTTCATTCGGAAGACGTCCCCTCCGACCGCCAGCCTCACCGACACAACTACGAAATCCGCTCAGACGAACTGGCCTGCTTACTACAAAGAGCTTCTCGTCATTTACAAAGCAGTTCAGCACTTTCGCCACATCCTCGAGGCACAGCACTGCACCATTTATACCGACCACAAGCCTCTAACCTTCGCCTTGATATAACGCCGTGACAAACGTCCGCCAGTCCAGCAGAACCAGCTTTCGTTCATTGCCCAGTTTACCACCAACATCCAGCATGTCAGCGGGAAAGATAACTTGGTCGCCGACGCGCTTTTCCGTGTATTGGCTATCAGATCTTCGTCAATAACAGCCGATGTTCTCGCCGAGGCTCAAACAACCGACACTGAACTACAGTAATTCCTTAAGGGTGGGTCTTCGCTACAGCTGCAACAAGTCCCCGTTCTTGGGTCGACTACAGCTATCTACTGCGACATGTCCACAGAACAACCCAGACCCTACGTGCCGCCATCCTATCACCGTAGCCTTTTCTACCAGCTACACCACCTCAGCCATCCCGTAATCCGCGCTTCTTCACGCCTTGTGGCTAACCGCTACGTCTGGCCCTTCATGCAGCTTGACTGCCGCAACTGGGCATGCTCCTGCATTCAATGCCAACGCGCCAAAGTCACCAGACATGTCACTGCACCACTCGAAGCATTTACTAAGTCTTCTGGTCGTTTTCAACATATCCATCTTGACATCATAGGCCCGTTTCCCCCAGCCGGACCTTACCGCTACTGCCTCACCACCATCAATCGATATACTCGATGGTCTGAGGCATGGCCCCTCGAGAGAATCACCGCGGAAGACGTCGCTTCGGCCTTCTTCACCGGTTTGATCTTCCGCTTCGGCTACCCTCGCCGCGTCACAACCGATCAAGGACGATAGTTCGAATCGCATCTCTTCAGGCACCTCGGCCTGACCACCGGGTTCGAGCGCTTGAGGACCACCAATTACCATCCTTACGCCAATCGGATGATGGAGCGCTTCCACCGACAATTAAAAGCATCCCTCATGTGTCACCCCGACTCAACCTGGCTCGAAGCAATCCCAGCCGTCGCCCTAGGTCTTTGCGCCACCTTCAAACCGGACATTCAAGCTACACCCGCAGAACTTGTCTACGGGGAACCACTTCGGCTTCCAGGGGAATTTCTTGCTGCCCCACAATCCATCACCGCCACATCAAACCCCACCGAGTTTGTGAACAGGCTCCGACACACCATCGCCCCCCTACGCCCGTCACCGGCTGCGCATCACTGCAAGCCTACGCCTTTCATTTTTAAGGATCTGGCAACGTGCACACACGCCTTCCTCAGCAACGACACCGTCCGCACGCCTTTTCAGCCGCCTTACAACGGGCCCTACCGGGTTACCCGTCGCGACGAGAAAAATTTCACTCTACACGTGAACGGGAAGAGCATCCGCGTTTCTATTGACCGACTGAAGCCAGGAAACATTCTTTCGGACGAATCAAACAACCCCAACGCATCCTCAAGCGTCCAGCCACAACCCCCGAAACCGGAGCCCGTGCCAGTCACTAGACGTTGTGGACGTCGAATACGCTTCACGGATTTTTACAAGCCCTGAGGGCTCTCCAATCTGCGGGGGGGGGGGGGGGGGGGGGGGGGGGGGGGGGCGGGGGTGATGTGGTGACACACTATCCGAGACATATCGGCGTAGTATAGCCCTCGCCTCGTCGTCGACTGCTTCGGCGAAGCACGGCCGCTCGCTGCGCTGCGTAGCTCGAAGAAGAAGACCTGCTACCCAGGCACGCGATGCACCGGAACGTTGGTCTACCGCCGCTGCCAAGGCAATTAACCGGCCGTTCTTTTTCTATGTCGGGATTTGTTCTTCACCACAACACAGTATCCCACAAACTAAAATGTGTTAATGAACTTTATATAGTAAAAAAACATATGGTCCTATTAGAAATTTGCTTAACGTCACAGACAACAACTAAATCAGTAAACTTTAGAAATAATAAAGCACGGGAGGAGCGCGGTGGTGTGCCAACATTACCAGTTGAGCCACAGGTTCAAGGCTGGCGGTGACGAAACACGGATAATAACCTTACTATCCGTGTTTTCGCGCCCACGTGCATAAAGTATTTCTACAACTGAGTAATTCAGTGGTTTTTGATGACGCCCTGCAAGTTATTAACTAAAACATTGTTTATTTTCACTAATTCAAGATATAATTAAGATATACTTGTTAACTAGTTGACTTTTTTCACTATATACGAGGTGTTTGAAGGAAAACAAACATGGCCGAACTTCCAGGGGAGCATGTTGCTTCCGGTTGGTTATTGTTTTTGCTTGTTTTTGAGGACCTTAGTGAGAAGAGCGTACTTAAGAGTCTCACAGCTGTGGACTAATTGTGGTACCTCCTGAAATTGACTTAAACGGAATTTAGATGCATTCGTGACCCCTTAAATGAAAACCAAGAGCACTTATTTCTAAAATAAATGAGAGATCTGCCGAAGGTATCGTGGGGCATATTTACGAACTGAGCCACCTGATCCCTATATCTGAGAACGACCTTCAACCTGCAAGTCCTTAGACGGGTTCAACTAGTTCGGGAACTGCAGGCCATCGGCGATGGGCACTATGGAAAATAAAGAAGGATGAAGTAGAAACGACAGCGATATACAGGAGACGACGACGAGGCAGGAGGGTTTTTTGTATAGCTTGAATTATGAGAACGACCGATTAAAAGGTACGACATTTACTGCTCGGCCTATTTAATTCTTAACCGCGCTCGGTGCGGTCACTGCAAGGGCAAAACATGAACGGGACTTGGTCCTATTGACAATAATTTACCTGGTTTTTCAGTTGATAACTTTTGTAACAACCAATTTTATTACATAAAATATGTATCATATGAAAGGTTGAAAACACACCTATGCAACAAGCACGCTATTATCAAATAAAGTTACCTTGGCGAAAAACGCCTTTGAATACAATCTAAAAGTGAAACTTTCAACACGAATTTTTTTCAAAACCATATAGTACTTCTGATTTTTATTGCATGTTTTGAACCATACCGAGAGCTCTTTGTATACAAAAAAAATATTCCAAAATAGCGATAATTCAATTAATGCAAAAGTGCAAGCGTGGTGGGCAAGAATAACTATAATATTCCCTGGTGAGGGGGAACAAAGGGGATAATGGACAAACACAACAGCTAGGTGACTGGTGCGCGACATAATTACCTTTTTAAGAAAATTAACGCTGAAATTTCTAATTTTTGAGTTTCCTCTCTTGTTCAAAGGTGTTTCTCGCCAATGTAACATTATTTGATTAGAGCGATAATGTGCTTGTTGCATAGGTATTTGTTTAGGCTTTCATGTGATATAAAATGTATGTTATGAAATTGACTTTTACAAAAGTTATCATCCAAACCTGGTTATCGTCAAACCATCATCAAAAAAGAGGAGTTCTTGATTTTCACAAACATGACTAAAACAAAACACTTTTCATAATTTTGTGCGCTTTTATTGTAGTTTAAAACCTTCATGTTAAAACTTTCTTTGTTGTGAAAAAGGTTTCTGAGCCTGGGGAAGTTCCCATATACGCGACCCGCGACAATTGACCAAATCCTAAAATCCTTCTTTGGTTCCTCAGAAGTAAAAAAAAAAAAAATCGAAAATTAAAAATATCTCGCAATATCGATTTTTAGTTTCGACCTATTGAACAATTTCCTCCGCATATATTTCATCGTAACCTTTTGAGACATTACGCTATTTTTCTCTCCAATTTGATATAAAATCTCCCTTTACATTCCTAATATTTGTAGAGTAAAGATATATTACTACTTTAATTTACATGTTTAAAAAATATTAGTAGCTTGCAACATTTTCAAAAACTACTACAACGACTGCGACTGGGGCTTTGGCAACACGCACAACTTGGCAGCCGCCATGACGGCCGCCAATGCGGCGGTGTGACGGTGTAGCGTTCGTGCATTGCAGGTTCGTTTAAAGCGTCGAGCACGCTCTCGTAGACTCTCCTCTGCTCGCTCTTATGGTGAGATGGAGTACACAGTTCTAGGGACGCCTGCAGAGTAGTTCTCTTTTATGGTTGTCTTTGTGATCACAATAAATATTTGAACATTTCTAAATTTTATTGTTCGGCTGTCCCCTTCGTTTTTCCTGTCGAGTGAAGCGATTCTAATTTTAGATTGCATATTTTGGATGGTTTCCCGTCTGCTCTGGATTTTAGAATTTGTGCGTGCGTTTGATCAATCGGTCCCCAACTAAATTCAAAATTCCAGTCAGTCATGGCAGACTAGGTAGCGCAACCTATCGCCTAATTCGAATTACCGTATTAATAATATTAGTTATTCACAAATTCAGGTAGCAGCTGTATATGTCTCTAGCCTTGAAATGGAATGAAGCGCCTAAACAGGAAGCCGAGACCAACTTCAGAACAACCGCTAGGTGCGCTGACAGTCGAGTGATCCGCTAAAGCCCACGGTAATGGCCACTTTTTACGTTACACTATAATGCTTTCTGATAAGAAGTCATTCGCGAGTACCAGATAAATCTGGACATAACTGTTCAATAACAGGCGGGAATACACGAGAGCTTTCCAGCAAAACAACAAAATGTGAAAATACAAAACTCCCGGCGAGATTTGAACCGTGTTCATCCGCGTATGAGTCGTGCGCTCTGCCCATTCGAACGAGCATGTGGAAATATGTACACGTACTTTCCATCTGGAAAGTACCATGATGTTTTCTGAAGACCAGTAAGAAAACAAAGAAATAACTAGAAATTCTCAAGGTGCAATAAAAAGCTTTGAGGCTTTACTCGAGTCGTCGAACCAACAATGTGTCAAACGCTCATATCTTCTTTATTGTTTCGCCAATACTGATGTGGCAATAACCCGAGCGCATGTCGATTGTTGAAAAGTACTTCGCGTCATGGAATATGTTGGGGGCGTCGACTGACTGCAGAAAGCTTACGTCAAGCAAAATGTTGGGGTAGTCAACTGATCGCTGAAAAGATACGTCAAGCTGCAAGGATCAGAGTGCTCGGTTCATTTGATTTGTTGTTTACGTGAACGTTCTGCTGGCATTGCCGAGAAAGCTTAATTTCATGCCAATTGATAAAAGCGTAAATTCACCCCCCCCCCCCCCCCCCCTGGATACGGACTAAAAAAAAAAAGTATGTGATGTTGGGGATGTCAAGTAGCTTTTCCCAAATATTTTGCTGTAGCTATTTTTCATTTCTTTGATGACACCTTGAATTTTTTTCGGAAAACAGGCCCCAAGAGGTAAAACACATTTTTCTTTTTGCAAAAGATTCGAAACGAGATTGCGAAATAAGCACCGTTTTCATTAGGTCAATATAGTCTTCTAAATTTTACAATGTTTTGTCACGCATTTCCGAGAGCTTTTGCAGCTGCAGATGCTTCCAAATTTCCTAAAAACCTGATGATCGCCTTTTATTTTCAAAAACACGCGTTTATATGAAGACTTAAATCGTATGTGTGTTAGCAGTAAGAGAAACAAAGTATATACAAAAATATCTTGATTAGAAATGTGTTACTGTGTTTCATAAAATAAATGGACAGTATTAAATAAATATCAAAATACTCAGGTTTCAAGAAATAAAACTCATAAGGGTATTTTGTCTAAAAACATACTTACTTATTTCACCCATTACTAGAATATGCTGACATCTAATAAGGCCCTCATTCACAATCGTATATAGACGAGTTGGAGCGGGTTAAAGAATCTCCGATGTTCATTAATAATTCATATGTTAAACAATCACATTTTTATCGTTGTATGCTGCATCTCGACCTGTTGATTTTTTGTCTCAAAAGAAAGTAAAGCGCTTGAACGTGTTCATAGCATAATACATACCGAAACTCGATTAAAGTTTGATGTATTTCTTCAGTATAACATGAGCCTTAACACATGACAGAAGTATGAGAAACTGATTCGCGTGTTTCGTTGCGGTAAAGACGTCTCAAAATGTTTTATTTTTGTGGCGCCAGCTGAACACTAATAAACATAAAAATATACATTTCTGTTTTATATAAACATAGAAATATACATTTCTGTGTTTTGTAGTGCTAAGCTGGCACCACCGAAGAATATGAACCAACTAGCTCAGCTGCAACCAGTAGTAGTGTTATGTTTTGCCGCGTAGTGTTTGCGAGTGGAACGAGTTGACACTCAGCATGACGGGTTTCGTCTCTTTTGCTACATTTTCTAGTGCAGTTGATGCACTTTTTGCCGTTCGAATGGATTCCAATGACTAAACTGCTTACTCGTATTACTCAACGTCTTTCTGTATTTTTTGCTTCTCTGACTTCTGTCTTAGTGCTTGGCGTATACCAATGTCTTATAGATAGTCCAGAATTCACACAAGAAACGAGCAAAGTTAGAAAAAACTAAACTATTGTTTTCTAAACGCAAACAATTATTTTTGTATATGGTCCTTTGTCACAATAGAAATGCTTGTAACATATTCTGTTTTCTAAGGAAAAACCAAACGGATTTTGATTTAAAAATGCATACTTCGCGGGTATATGCAATTAATAAATAAAAAAAAATTTGAAAAATTTTATTTTTACGAGCTAAACGTTTTTTTTGGCTAATGTAACTTTTAAGCAAAACAAGGAGTTGCTTACTCTAAAAATACATAGTATATAATTAAAAAGAAAAGAGTAAGCAAAATTAGAAAGTGAAGCAGTTCTTAAATTAAAAAAAAATACTTTTAATATTTTGTCCATCAACTTCTTGCGTTCCGGTCTTAAGGCAGAGACGCGCAATATTACAAACGTTAGCAAGCGATGCTGCTGAACTACAAAGCAGATGACGCTAGCTGTAGAACTGTCAGAATGAGGACAGTAGGGCATGTCCTTCGAACGCCCGACCTCTAGCACGAGCTCCATCCTTCCGTCGAGCTTTGGTTGCGAGCGCGTGCTCGAGTGGCATGTGATGCCGAAGTACATCGAAAGTAGGAAGCTGGCGCTGAAGGAAGGACAATTGAAGCTCCTCACTGCCGTTTTTACCTTGATTGATTTAAAGGTGCAGAAAGAATAACCCCACAAAATTAATTATGAATTTTGTCTTCAGAACATATGTAGTCAACGTATTTATAGTGCCAGAAGACCATCTTCTGTCGTGCTTCTTGGAACTAAAAGGCGCCTGCCCTACGAGAAACTAGGCGTAATGTGGTTGGATTCCAACCCGCCAAGAAGTGTTTACGCAATCTATATGCATGCCATATGTTGAAGTTCATACGAAGAATGCTGGCTGAAGGCGAGCTGATCAGAGATGGTGCAGGTGGGACTTTTGCGTGGCGGAACATAATGTGTTTGGATCGCCTACAACAAAGAAAAGGCCTCCACGCAGGCAACAAACTTTGGAGGGGGCACGTTAATTTCCACCAACAAAAAGTGTCGTTGGCGGCACAGAAGTTAAGCCGCTCCGTAAGCTGCGCCTTGTTTTTCTGCAAGTAAAAGCAGATCCCGGATTTGAGGGTGTCGAGGCCACTGCTGAGTTTGCAGCAGAAGTGGATGACACCTTTGACCTCACTAACTCCTGTCACCCCCTCGCTCTAGGCAGCCAGGCCCCACTTCGCGTCCACAACAAGGAGACCGCCATGACAACAATCGACAAAGCCTCGCGCTGCCTCAGAGGCCTTAAGGATGCCACGGGTAGACCCCTGATCCAAGGTCCAAGAAAGACCACCATTCTTGAATTTCTGTTGGCCCTCCAGTCCATCAAGGGTCTGGCCGATGACCTCGTGTGGAGCAACAGTCCTTTGCTCCACACCTGCTGACATGCAAGCTGAATCTAGACCACCTCCAATTGTTCTTTGCAACAGTCAAGAACTGAAAGGTCAACAACAACCTTATGGCCCTCGAGTTTCGCTCAGCGTACAGGAAGTGCCTCATCGCGAATGTTCTGCCCTCGATCTGTAGCAACTGTCAGGTCGACGGGACAAAGACGGTTCTTTTGAGCTCATCGGACAAGCGCCATCAAAGGCCAACAACTGACACAAGCCACCACGACGACGACGCCACTTGGGTTGCAGGTTACAAGCCTCTCTCGAAGTTTGCCGAGAGCATTGTACAATATATTGAGGGCAATGTGCCCGTCCACTTTGTAGAAGAGGCAAAATTCCCGGACTATGCAAGGATTGCACTTCTTAGCACCGACAAATGGGACCTGGTGCGTGCCGAAGACACGGGCGGTCACCGCAGTCCATCCCCAGAGAGCCTGCATCTCTGCACCACTGCCGAGGAGGTGCTTCGCAGAAACTCTGACACAGTGGCCAAGTGAGGGTGGAATTGGCTTCTCAGGCTTCAAACCGAGATGTTGACTTTTTTCTCCTTCTCAGCATTCTTCAAGAGATTTGACCACCTGTTTGTCTCACAAACAATGGACAATCAGTTCCACTTCTCTGTGATGCCCAAGAAGACGCTGGCACACTACATTCAGCTGAGGATTCACCACACGTACCGGCAGCAAAGTGCCGAGGAAAGGAGAGTGCCCGCCCGGCAATACTTCAACAAGATCGTGCTCTTCCGTGGAAAATAACGAAACCTGTGCTACATTTGCCCTCTGAGCCTGGCCTCCGTTTGCAAGAAGTCATTTATGGAGACGTGGTGCAAGATATGAAGACTTGGCTTCTCACAACAATAATCATCTAGTTTCTTTCCAACCCCCAACCATTTTGATTTTGTTTATTTATTTTAATTATCCTAAGAGCCCTCGGGTTAGAACATTGCACAATTGAGTGATTTAATGAAATATTGAGGCTAATATGTAACGAAATGAGTCAATGTCTTAGAGGGAAACGGTGGCTTCAGACAGGCCATTACAGTCAGAGATGGCAGTAATGACATTACTGTAATTAAATTACGGTAATCAAATTTATTTTTGCAGTAATGAGTAATGCAATGAATTACTTTCAGGCAGTAATTTCGAGAACATTCTCATTTGTATTGTAATTACTTTTGTCCCAAAGTAGAAAGTTCGTTTGCACGCTTTAAAAAAAGAAGAGAAAAATTATTTTGCGTGGTGAAATGTAGTGAAAGAGACATCAACGCAAATAAACGGTGCCCACCTGAGCGCAAAGCCTCGCACGAAGAATTTTACAGACGCTCAAAGGCGGGCTGGAAAGACGAAGGAGAAAAGCTTATGTGTAGACACAGCTGGAAGGCCACGGCTTACGAACTCCTGGCAAGACAGATTCACGGCGTCAATTCACCACGGCGATGCTATACTTCGTTCATACATAAGCTTACAATGAGGTGGAAGCTGCGAAATAACCAGAACAAATCATCCACCTTCTTTCGTTCACGTGACTTGTCCCTTTCTCTGCGCGTAGGTAGAAACGAGAGCGTAAGTACGTGGCAAAATATTGATGTGTGACTGTTCCAACGAGCACGTAGCTTCTACCGCACTTTCAGCTTAGAGGTAAACGGCTTATAAGCCTGGTTCAGACAGTTACGTTTGACTGCGTTTGACTGCGTTGCGGCAGCGAGAAACCAGGACATTCCCGCTGCTTATATCGCGTGCCAAGATGATTCCTTGAATTGGATTCCACGATTCATACGAAGCACAGATGTGCCGGTGACTCGCTTTCGGTTCTCGACGCAGCGCAGTCAAACGCACTCAAACGCAAGTGTATGAACCGGCCTATAGGCTATAAGGTGAAGGGCACATCACCAGTGAGGTCTATAGATTTTAAAACCTAAGAGGACAGGAGAAACAGATCCCCAGCATTCTTGATTTGTCGTCAAGCAAGGTCAAACCGTAAGCTTCGACGATTGCGAACAACAAACGAACGAAAACAATTGTTAATTCAAAATTCCTTGTCAAGGCCGCACAACGTTTCGTGCGTCCTCGAGCAAAGCAGGTGTCACGCGCGGTATGCCTGGCTGCTTTCTCTTTGGAAGTTTATTCGGTAGTAAGCCTAGAAAGCTCGCGCATTCCTTTCCTCAACATGTGACGCTTCTGCTTAGCAATTACTCAGCACCTTCGTGTGACAATGCGCAAAAACATGGGTTCTTCGGGTGTTTGGGAGAAGAATGATCCTTGAGAGGAATGACCGTTAATACGTCAGTAGTGGACAAAGTGTACCAACTCGGCCAGATAACGATCAAACATGTGTTTCCGATATCGACATGATTCCGATACCATGGTATCCGGTTTCTGACATCGATCCTATCTATGATATTGATATCCGGGTATGTAGTTTCTGACATTGATCCTATCTATTAGGATGTCTAATTGGCTAGGTCTGACGTAGGAGCGCGCGATTACCCATTGGTCTGACGTAGGAGCGACCAATTAGCCAATCCTATCCAGATATCAGATTTTCGATAATCGATAATTTATAATCTATCAATAAATTTATCATCGAACAATAAATTGATCATCGACCGATGATTGGTCATCGGATGGTAGTGGATCATCGGCCGATCATCACTCATTGGTCAGTCGTCAATGTCTCTTACGTCATGTCACGTGACAACTGCTAGTTTTAATTCATCCGAAAAAGAATTTTAAAAGCCTTTTATCTCTTGTCCCTCGGCGGGTTTCGAATCAGCGACCTTTCGTTCAGTAGTCCGACGTATTATCTCTCCGCCACGGAGGCAAGTGGGTTTTCGTGCTTAGACTTTGAGTGCAACCGTGGGTATTGCAAGGACTCACCGCTCCGCTACGCTCAGTGCCGTTGGTGATATTCCCACAAGATGTCGCGAGGAGCGGGAAAGTGTGGGGACACGCCGCTGGATGGCACCATGTCCAATGCAATTGGTGATATTCCCACAAGATGTCACGAGTAGCGGGAAAGTGCGGGGACACGCCGCCGGATGGCGCCATGTCCAGTGCAGTTGGAGATATTCCCACAAGATGTCGCGAGTAGCGCGACTAATCGCGCCATTTGTGCGGCGTCGCCACACCAATCAGCCTAAGTCATTTCCCTCTTTCTATATATATCTTCTCCATAAAGACTTCGCACATAAGTTATGGATGTGACAAGACCGATCGTCATGCATCAAATAGCTGCCCTCGAACTTTCCCTTCCAATCACCTACATTATTGTCTTCGGACTAGCCACGTCCTAAACAAACCCCTACGGCCACTGTACACTCAAAGGTTATCGATGTTCAGAGTCTGTTTTGGCAATACGTGCATGAATGAAAGTGAACTAGTCTGAGAAAATTGGAGTAAACTTGGATAAAAAAAGCAGACTCGCAACCTAAAACAATGTCTTAACGAGGCAGACGTTCATGTCTTGTGGAAACATGACCTACAGCGCGATGACACTTGTGATATAAGCAAGTCGATGTATCTCCGTCGGTGTCCATTCAATGTGTATCAATTTAGACAATTGGTCGAAGGAAAACACTATGGGATAAATTTAGATCTCGAGGCAACTTTGCCCCTCTTGGACGTTTCGAATAAAAGTAATAAAAAACGCTACATGTGTGTGTGTCTCATACAAATCTGGAGAGTATTGAAAAGACTCAATGCAGTGTGAAGAACATGATTGAATACATTTGTTTTTAATTTTTCTTTATTTTTCAAGATCCCCTGCCCTAACCGAACGGGAGAGGAATCTTAGCCTCTCCACTTCACAAGGTACTGGAGATCAGGCGCACGTCGTTTTCTCAAAAAATGTCTCGATGATCCAGGCCTTGATTTCGGGGTTTGAAACACATTACAACTCAGCTTCGTAGAAGGAACCGAAAACGATGTCTTTTCTCACCATGTCGACGAGGTAATATGTTGTGGGAATACATAGTCGGATTCTGTCAACGATAAATACCTCATTTATGAAGGACTGTTTGTACTTTTTTATAAGAATATGTCGTTCTTTAGATATCTGTACATGTTCCCCAATCCAAACTTTCGGTTTCTAGGGTGCTTCCGACGGACGAGGGAAAAGATGAAGAAAGAAATCGATCTGATTCTCCTCGGTGACGTCGATGGGGCGAGCACCCAGCGTCCTGTGGTAGCTGGAGTTGTAAGTTTTTACAATTTTGGAACCCCAAAATCGAACATTTTGGAATTTTGGAAGGACCTCTATTAACCGCCTCGTTTTTGCATGCTCAAAATATGTATAGGTCCGATTCATAATAGTTCTTTGCACGCTAACTACTAACGAAGCCGTTTGCTTTGAAAAAACAGAATACAATTTAACTGCCTTCTTATTTAGCTATGACCCAACTTATTTCCTGTAAAATTCACGGCCGTGGTCTGTGTATAGAAACCTACTTTTCTTCATCCTACAAAAGACGATTTTAAGCGCTCTCATGACCTCTTCTCCCGTCTTTCGAGCGATCGGTTCGGTGGAGAGAAATCGAGAGAATGTATCGATCACTAACAAAATATATCTTTTTCCATCATTATATTTGGCTTTTTTTTTTGGATTTCAACGAGGTCCGCCTGGTAGACGTCTCTAAGTCCCAGGGACTACGCTTTGCGGTAAAGACGAGGGCGTTTGGTTTCTCTAAACAAGGTGTAAGCGTCGGATTCCTTTGAAACCTTTTCCGCCGTTCTTCGTCCCGTATGGCTGGCAAGTCTGTTGACTCCACCGAAGGAAGCGGGATGGGCTGCTCTGTAGTAGACCGCTTTGCTTTCCATCTCTGACGACGGCACCTCGACTTCCGCCGATAAGACTGAGCATGAATGGCTGACAGGTCCAGGAAGTTGTTAATTACGGCGGAAACTGCACCTCTCACCCAGGAAGGTTGTCTATTGTAGAGCTCGTAGCGTAGTAGATTGATTATGTTGGATTCCACGATCGTCTTTCCGTGAACAACCAACTTTCCATCAGGGGTGTAGGCAATTACCAGGCGAAATGCTCTCCAAGAGCCCCTGAACCTTTATCTTTGACGCGGAGGAAATGTGAAAAACATTAGCTTCGTCGTTGAAGTAATCTTCGTCTAAAATATCTTCCACGCCTTATCGAGCCAATCGTTTAGATGTCCGCGGAGCAGGATCAGCACAGGTACCTGCAGCAGCAACAGCGAAGGTCGACGGTGAGGACGGCGATGGCGGTGATTTTTGCTGCTTCAAAGAACGCTTCGGTGAAATGTTCGGAGAGGAGGATCCTGGTCGACTGGTCGATCCTGCTTTGACCGCTCTTCCTTTAAACCGATCGTAGTTTACAATGCTCGTTGGAATATTTTGTATGACCAATAGCGTCGCGACACGTTCGAAATGAACGGGAATTGTCATCTGTTTCGCTCGCGAAATTAGATAAGAAACCATATCAATGATATTTACTCTTGGAGAGGCTTCTCGTCAATTATAATCTCTAACGTGTGGGGATCCCATGCAATCAGCGGTTTTAACAAATTTAGAAGCGATCGACCCTTTTCTCTCTACGTTTTGCTCAAAATATTAATGACTGTATCGATGTCGCGATCTTCCGTGACATCTTTCGTCTGCGACGTTTGTTCTCTCGTAAACGAATCGATTCGTGATGCGTGACGTTGTTAATATTCGGATTGTACGGACGTAAACTTTTATGAAACGTCTTAATAATTTTTGTTTTTCAGTTTGACGTCATCCATTTCCTTGTCTTGATTTAAAATATGAGGAATATGTTCTTCTTTGTAAGGTACGAGATGGTATATATTTTTTTTATTTAACACTCCGATGGCTTTGGCGATAGCTCTTCCTCCGAGCGTAGATAACAGATCCAAGAGAGCAGGAAGGATCAAAGGTAAAAAGCCTCCTTTCTGTATCAATACCCTTTTTATATTCTCGTGACTTTTCTTTCGGTTTCCCAGTGATCTTATGAGGGGTACAAACCTCTTTACCTCCATTTGTATAATTGGTGTGAGAGGAACGTTTCCTGCGCAAAGGTTTAAGCAATTTTCGCGAATGATGTTTATATGGCCCTTTTGACGTCATGAAGGACTTCTCTTTGTCTAGACGATTTAGCTTTGGACAAGAGGTGCAAAAACCGTGAATGTCCCTTCAATCGATTCATGAGGACGTGTCGTAGACGACTTCTGGTCCCTCGTCCGGCAAGATCCTTGTTCTCACGCGAAAGTTATCGGGACAAGTTTGCGACAGGTCGATCTGGATGTAACTGAATGGTGCTTTACACGCGTCCAAATATATAGGCGGAAGGACATGCCCTCCCTTCCCTCCAAAGAGCTGTCGAGATAGCACTTGGAGTTGATCGACAATCCCCACCGATCAAAATATCATTAGAGCCGTACAATTTAAGCTGATTTTTTGAAAGTATGAATCTTGGTGAATTATGTTTTGAGTAATGAAAATGACGGAGGCGTTATAGTGGTGAGCAGCGCCTATGTAATACTCGCATATCTCCTTCAGTTTTGTCCTATTCGAGAGAAAGTCGTCGAAAATAATTAGCGAGCTTGTTCCGGGATCCAAATTTTGTGGAAAGTTTTTAGTGAACGCAACGTCCTGGTGTTCCTTAAAAAACAAAGGTTGTTCGTAAACGTACATGCAGAAAATATCGTCCAACTTCTTATCAAACATTTTCTTTCTATATTGCAGCATGCGATTTATGAATATATGTGTTTTTGCCTGATTTCGAAGAACCAATCATTGTGACAGACGCGGGAGTCTCAAATTGGAATATTTCGAGAACGACCGTCATGACGTCCCGTTTGCAAATGTGAAAGGCAGTGTATCTACCCCTTTTATATAGGCCGGATAGATTTACCTCTTTCCTTACAAAAAAAAAAAAAAACCCTATGAGACGACCCGCCAGCGTGCTCGCACCGGCTTATCATAGCCATAAACTCGGAAGCAGCCGACCCTGGTGTCGAATTCCCGCTTAACACACGCAACCGTTCGTGAGCTCGTAAACAGCGAAGAGCGGAAGCAACAAAAACCTAATCCGATTTATGGTGTCAAATTCGTGATTGTGAAGGCTGTCATGTCTAGACATGTCTCGTTTTCCAGCGTTTCGTAAACGACAGACTTTAAACGCTTCCTGATCTGGGAAATGTCGTCCTCCGAGAGAAGCGAATGTGTTCGGTAAAAGTGTCATTGCCTCAGTGTATTCTTATACTTTTATATACTGAAAGTGTATATTCAAGTCTGTGTTTATGTAGAGCATTTTCAATGGGTGTGAGTGCATGTTAAAAAACTATGCAGGCGTTACTTTTTGTGTTTTATTTGTTTGACAGATAAATATAGATTACAAAACACTGCAGTAGGATAGCTCCAACTTGGGAGATGGAAATTGTTTCCGCACAAGTAGAGGCATCAAACGATCGTTCCGTCGATGATCGGTTGGCGAGAACGTCTTGGTGCATTCGGGGAGTGGTACACCGCAACACAGGAGGCCGTCAACGTATAGAGAGTAAAGTTCTCACGTCCTTGACCTAAATCCTTGAATTCTCTTTTTGTCGTAGTGTGCCATAGGTTACCTTATCTGCACCTGGCGATGAAGAATGACCGAGAGAAGCCAGAACTTGATCTAATTCTGGGGCACTGAATACAGCATCCATAATGGTTGAAAAGGGTGTGTCAGTTGAAGTTTCAGTGCTTAAAGATAGACCACCATCATTTGTTGCTGACAGAACAAGTGATGCACAAAATGATTCAGCAATACTTAGTGCAACTGTCTTGAGAAAAGTGATAACGCATGAAAAGGCTTTTTTTTGTGGTGGAGATTTTAGTCCGCGGGAAATATGCCATATTTTGTGAGCGGATCACGTATGTCGAATGAGGCACACTGTCTTCTCCATTTTTTTCTAGCGAGTTCATCTAAGTGACAACGAATATGTTTTTGAGTTCACCTGTCTTCAGAAATGTCAGCTGGAAATTTGGTTCTCCTGGCTCGACGTTCTGCTCGTCGACGAATAGCTCGAAGTTTTTTGTACTCTGCGTCTACAACAGTTTGTGAAAACGTGAGTCAGACACACCTGGTAGCATCTGCAGCTGATTGATGTACGACAGAAACAAACTCTTGGTAAGTATGTGCAGTCTGTATGCGGAGCTCTACATTTTCCCGAAAACATGTCCAGTCGATATACGAGGTCATATCATGTCTGGCACTGCTGGCTTTGAAGCCGCGAACCGTAATGTATGTTGGGAAGTGGTCACTGTCATGGCTATCTATGCCCACAAACCAGGAGTTCTGAGGTGCGAGTTCACGTGACATGGATGCAACATCTAAGCAGCTGCTACAGCGACTGCCCCGAAAGAATGTGGGCGAACCGTCATTCAAAATACACAGGTAATAAAAATCCACCAGTTTGAGTAATTCTCTTCCGCGACTTGTAGTTCTTACACTACCCCAAGTGATATTATGGGCATTGAAGTCGCCAACAACAAAAACTGGTGTTTTGCATTCTCGGATGATATTATTCAGCCGTGTAGTATCAAAATCGCAAGAGGGTGGTATATAGGCTGCTATTACAATCACAATTGTAAACAAGCGTGTTGGTTAATAGATACCAAACTTGGAAGTATAAAACAGCGAGGACGAGCAAAGGAACCGGACCTCTTTCATTTAGCAACAACTTCGAATGGCACAACGATAAAACCGCCCCCCAAAGGTTTCAACGTTCTTAAAGAGGAAAAAGAGATAATTGCTATAAAGGAAAGGGAATTTGCTTTAAATATAAAAATTTAAAAAGCGCTGGCGTCACGACGAGGTATCACTAATCTAGTTATCTCTGATTACTTAGAATTCGACCTTTGTCATTATCAATGATAATGAAGGTGTACAAATATTGTTGTTTACAGTCCCAAGGGGAAATGTGCTATAAATATAAAAGTTTAAAAAGCTCTAGCGTCACCACGAGGTGTCAGTAATCTAGTCATCTCTGGTGTTAGGAATTCGACCTCTGTCTTTGTCAATGATAATGAAGGTGCAGAAATGTTGTTGTTTACAGTCCCCATGGCAAATGATTCAATGATTTCTCTCCCAAATCTGTTGTTGTGCCTGCCCAGAGAAATAGGAAGTACAGTCATCGCACGTTCCACTGTGAACGATATTTGGGTGATACGACTCATTTGAAGCCTTTGATGCTTCGAAATTGTGTTCTCTAAGTCGATGGTTAACGCATCTCCCAGTCTGCCCAATGTACTGACTGCCACAACTAAGTGGAATTGAATAAACCTTTCTTTCTTCGCATTCTGCGAACTTTTTGGCATGCTTTACATTGCACCCTCGGGGACTGTCGCTCCCATTAACCTTTTACACATCTGTTTTAGGCGCATACGACAGGAAAAAACAACACTCGTGTAGAACTTGGACGCGATAGATCTCAAACGGTGCGCGGAATTTTGCGTGTAGGGAATCACACCGAAACGACCTTTCTTGTCATGTGGAAAAAAGTGAACATGTTGGTAAAACCTCACTCTCGTAGTGACTCAATTAAAACGATTACTGTAAACGGGGAGTGCATAACTGGCGCCGCGTTGGCTGACAGATTCAATAATCATTTCGTGGACTTAGTTGATAGCGTTCACTCTGTCAATGCTTGTGACCTAGTCGATAAAATTTCGGAGAGTGTTTTTTTTCTGCCTACTGACGAGAGTGAATTGATATCAGTATTTAAAAATGTTAGAAACAGTAAAAGTAGCGATGTGCATGGCATTCAGATCGGGCCTGTAAAGCGTGTAATTCATTCTATCGTCCCTTGTTTGACCTACATTTATAACCTCGCCCTTCAGGATGGGGTATTTCCTAAAAAAATGCAAGTGGCCAAGGTGTCCGTCCTCCACAAGGCAGGGGATAAGAACACCGTGGGTAATTACAGGCCTGTGTCTGTACTGCCGGTATTCTCTAAAGGACTAGAAAAAATTATGCACATGAGACTATATGCTTTCTGCGAAAAACACTCAATTATTACCCCTTGTCAATTCGGTTTCCGAAAGGGGTACTCGACAGAGTTGGCGCTCCTAAAACAGAAAGAAATGATACTTACGAACATCGAAAACAAACTGCTAACATTAGGCATATTTATCAATTTTTCGAAGGCATTCGATCGCCTTAATCATAAAACTTTACTGCAGAAACTGGACCTTTGTGGGATCAGGGGTGTTGCCCTGAACCTAATCGAAAGCTATTTGCAAGACCGTTATCAGTACGTTGAAATTGACGGGGAGCATTCAAACATGCGCCAAATAAAGGCAGGAATACCGCAAGGGAGTATTCTCGGGCCCCTTCTCTTCAATCTTTTTATAAATGACATAGTGAACATAGATAATAGCGTCAACTACATAATATACGCAGATGATACAAGATTGTTTTTCTCTGGAACCAGCATCGACGTCATTATAGGAAGAGCTAATCAATTCTTGCAGAGTCTAAACGTTTGGACCACCGAAAATTCATTAACAATAAATGTTGCAAAAACTAAGGCAATTATTTTCCGCGCAAAAAATACAAGCTGCACCAGCAGCCTGCCGGGAGGGCTCTCTTTTGCCTCACGAGATGTGGAAATTGTAAAAAAATGCTAAGGTGCTTGGCGTAACTTTTAATGAACATATGCTGTGGGATGAGATGGTGCTGGACACAACCATAAAGCTCTCAAAGGTTGTAGGCGTTTTATATAAATACCGTAATATCTTACCATCCTCGATAATGCTGCTTATATATCACACCCTGTTCTGCTCATATTTCGATTATTGTTTTCTGATTTGGGGTACCACTACGAAAAGGAACGTTCAAAGACTTTTTATAATGCAAAAGAAGGCAATACGAATAATATGTAATGTAGCGTATGATCACTCCACGAAATCTTTGTTTAAAAAGCTTGACACGTTAAAAATCACGAATTACTATAGTTACAAGCTTTTGATATCATATAAAAGATCATTAAACAACCCTGTTAGCGTTTTTAATTCAGTCTCAGGTTTGGAGTCGCGGGACGCAACATACAGCACTCGTCATTCTCGAAACTGGGCCGCAACGCGCTCCAGAACCAATTATGGTGACCAGAGACTGGCTTTTACTCTTCCAATAATTTTAAACAACCTTGAAGCAAAGGGAATTTCCGTGGCAAACACAAGCAAAAAGGAAATTCGTGACCAATTTGAGTGATCTATTGAATAGGTGTTGTCATGTTTTGAAGGTGCAGAGGCAGTTGCGTATACATTTTTGAAAGTCAATGTGCATTGTATGTGTGCTCATTTCTAAACTCTCGGAGCAAGCGTGTGCTACCCTGAATTATATTTACCTTGTTTAGCCCTTCGCACTGTATATATTTGACACCACTGTCCTCTGTAAGCACTCGATTACTTGTCTTTATATATGTTACATTGTTCATTCACTCATATGTTGTGTTTCTTCTGCGGGTGTAAAGGGGAGGCGGGGGCTTCGTCAAGTAGCGACATGCTGCTTTTTTTTCCTGCCTTCCCCTCTCAGATGGAGAGGAAATAAAATTGATTGATTGATTGATTGATTTTTGGAAACAGCCTTTTTGGAAACAGCCTGACATCGTTAGAACTATCGATTCAAATATCAAGATCCCCTGCAAGATGTCTTTCAAGGCACATGATGGCAGCTGGGCAGTGAGACCTCGTATGACAGAGAAAATAAGGCTTACGACGTCTCTGATTGTCATCGAGCCAAAGATGGAAGACCCCGTCTGCCGGGGAGGCGTGGCACCACTGGAGGCGTTGCCGTGCGAGCGCTTGTCACCTACTCGTGGAGTTAAACCTGACCTGTCGGAACCCGCTAAAGAGGGAATCAGTTTGTAAGTGGAATTATGGTCGGCTGTTTTTTTACTTTGGGCGGCAGCATATGCCTTCTTTTTGTTTTTTTGAGGTGTCTCTCCAGTCTTCGGGGCTGGAGATGCCGATTCTTCTTTTCGTTGAAGGTCAGTAATGGTGCTTGTATCAGCAGGTAAAGGGTCTTGAGCATATTTGTCCTCAGTCGATGGCGGCGTACGCTTTGGCCCCAGGACAAATCTCTTTGTTTTCGCAGCCGTTAGGCGAACTTTGGAATTGACGTAGCTTGCAGGGTGGTTTCCACCGCAGTTTGCGCATTTGGCTGGTGACTCTCCCTTGCACTTTTTGATGAGATGTGTTTGAGAACATTTCTTACATTTATTTTCTCCTTTAGAATATTTGGCGACATGGCCAAGTGCCTGACATTTGAAGCATCTAGTTGGTGCTTCAGTAAATTCAATTACTTCATGTTTGGTAAATCCAAGATTTACTCTTGATGGACGATCAGAATTCGGTCGAAATGAGAGGACAACCCGGTCTGTTGGTTGCGCAGCTTTATTGGGCTTTCCTCGACGTCGGTATAGACGGCGGGCTGCAATTACACCGTCTTGTTGTAGAAACGATGCCAATTCGGCATCAGTGTGCCACAGGGGCACCCCTTTGATCATTCCGCCGTTTTGAAGATAGGTCCTGGGTACAGTAGCTTGGATTTTAAATTGAGTATCTTGGTTCCTTTTCTTTTTTCAGTGGGGTTATCTTCTCTGTTTTTGCGGGTTTCTTCCTCTTTTATCCGAGGGTTGGGTTAGGGAAGCGCTGACCCACTGAGGAGGCATCATAAATGTCGGGTGCTAATTGAAAGAACTGTCCTTTCTGTGTGTGTCCGTCCCTATGTGTTTTATTCTTTCGTGTTTCAAGTCATCTGTGCCAACCTGCTCTGTGTTCGTATCCGAAAAGAGAAGCAGTAGTGCAGGCATGCCTCGTGAAGCGCCGCAGTGCTTTGCTGCAACGGCACCAGACCTAAGTTAGTAAAACGATGCCTTCAGCGTACTCAGGAGGCTGCTCTATAGCCACCAAATTTGGGTCACCTTTGGGAAGGTTGATGGGAAGCCTGCTTCGCTTCGGTGTTTAGCCGCCCGTGTAATGTCATGACCTGCCTCCACCTTGTCGACCGTAACAGACAGGCAAGTAGACAGCGCGTCCCCGTCCCCGGAACAGCTGTGCTTGGTGAAAGATACTGTAACAACAAAGTTAGAACCCAGCGTTTTGCGGTCTTGGCTGCTCTGTACCAGAAAACAAAACATCCTGTGAGCCCCTTGTTATTTAACTGCACCCGACACCAGCAGTGGTTGGACTGTACTTGTGTCTGCAGATGACCAGTCGTTTTTTTAACAGCAAGACGGTGCAACAACTGTAGCGCTTGCTGGTATCCCGAAAACAGCTGTAACCGACAAAGACTGACAAAGTGGTTTCATGTGAAACCGTTTCTAGCTTCGACTCGAGCGAGCGAGCGAATACTGCCTTGAGAACTTTGATCAGCGAAAATGGTTTCTATTAACTATTCTGAGCGGTGTTGACACGCACAGACGTCTATACCGACTCCTTGCAAGCAGAGAACGCTGTGTCTAAAGGTAGTTTGGACGTACCCGGAAGAATTTCTT
>JABSTQ010007999.1:0-68045 GCA_013358835.2 Ixodes persulcatus | reverse complement strand
GCGCCTGAAAACACCAGACGGAGACGCATTCCAGTTACAGTGCTTAGTACAGCAATATTTTCTGTGTTTTGTAACAGGATGGCGGAGAGACCATGGCGTCGGGTATGATGCAGGCCATGAGTGTGACCGTGTCCGCTGTAAGTACTTTGCGTCGGATAACTCAGAGTTAAATCAACACAACGGGTAGAAGTTACAAGTCAATCTTTCGCCTTTTTCAAGTCGCAGGAGGCTGCACCGCAGAAAAAACCGCTGCTTGGGTAAGTGCGCGCCTTGATTTAAAATATATTTTCTCCGCAAATCTAAACTAAAGCCGCCTAAAAAAAAAAAAAAGTTGGGTTACATATTTTTTAGATTGAAAATTGAGGTATGCACTCTATGGATGTCGTAAGTTGGGACACTATGAATTGTTGGGTGTAGTAGAGCGTCAGAAAAAAATTCCAACGAACTCCGAGTCAGATCTGGCTAAGACCAATTTTAATGGCATTTTAGATCAAACATTTCGGGTTATATTAACGAAGGTTAAACTAATTATACTTTTGTTCTATCTATTGTAAAGATATCTGAGATGCGGTAGGGTTTCGACTGCATCCGTTGTAGAAAATATGGCGCCGACAATAAACTTGTTTTCGTCAAATTTATTTAGAATCGCTTTATAAAAACATAGACCTTTAAAACTGGGCACTATATGTCGAAAAGCTGTCTCAGCAAATTGATCGCAAGTTACTCTATTTTTAGCCTTATATTTATTTGATGAAGCTTCTTCAGTTCGAATCACAATAATCAGATAGCCTTAATTTTGTCAATATTATTTGTTTAAGAAAAAAGTTCTGCCATCGCAACCATCCACGCAAAAATACAGTGATCCCCCGACGCCCAAGAAGCGGAAGTTCTTCAAGAGCAGAAACTACAGCGGCGGATATTAGTTAATCATGTTGCATTTTGTGTTTTCAATGGCTCTCTAGTCACCATTTCGGAAACATCGTTTTTTTCATTTTAACTATTTAATTTGCTTCGTTTGATCATATCTTTTTAACGTAGCAATACATTACGTCAGTTTTACGTTAATTTAGTTGTATTTTTCGCTCGCGTTTATTACTTTATTGACAACTCCGTTTGACACAAATAGAGCTGCTTTTGAGTTTGCGAGCTGGGCTAGCTCATTTATTTTGTTTTTGTCAATTATGCCCGGCTCTTAAGTTTGCAGGTTTTTACACGATCTGCGAGGGAGCATTTTTTAAGTTACACTGTCATTGCCTTTCCAACTTTATTTTTACGTTTTTGACGAGGCTGAGCTCGCAAGGAATGTTAGGCTACCAAATATTATGTTAAAACGAGTTAAATGCTCTATTTTAGGGTTTGAGTTTGAGTGAAGGTTTAATAAAATCTTCGACTTCGTATTATTGAGCTTTTCATCTAGAAATATTGGATTGATTATACTTTAAAACATACGCCGCAGAAGTTTTGCTTTTATTTATACTGTATGTATGTAAGCACCACGCTACAAATTTGTATTATTTACTTAAGTGCAAGAATTAATTTTATAAATTTAAACACTTCTTACATTGCTAATTTAACAAGTTCAATTTTATCCGTGGAACACCTAGCAAGAGTGTCTTAGCTAATAATGACGAATTTATAATTTAAGAACATTATTCGTCGAGCAATGAATACTGTTTGTCTAAGTTCTAAAACACTTTAGACATTAATTAGACAATCAATAAATTGATAGGGTCGGTGACACCGTGCTTTTTAAGGTTTAAAAGAGGAAAGCGCAGTACTTGTTAATTCATTACACGACGACTCCACGTTCCAGGTTGACCTGCGAGATTTTCTTGAATATTTCCGTTTCTCCTAGATTCATCGACAAAACGGAAGAAGCGTTTTTTATTTAATATTAAGTTAAAAACGTTTTGTAATATATATATATATATATTATATATATATATATATATATATATATATATATATATATATATATATATCTCCTTTTCATGAGTCTTGAATACGTTCCTGATAAATATTACATATGAAAAGGACAACACTGAGATGGCTACCTGAATAAACGATTAGTTTTAAACCCCCTTTCAACAGTTGACGGGTGCAAATTTTTATTCAACGAATATAAACATTTTATTGTTCTTCCTCATCTCGTTTTATGTTAATACAGATTAGTGTGTTTCTTTGCAAAAAAAAAAAAAACAACAAAAACGTATGCAGGTTCAAATTGCTTACAGTTTTTATATTTATATGCCGAATATGTGCAAAGTATGTATTGGTCGTAGTTTTTTTTCAGCTTTTAATTTAGGATTCCTCCAAGATGACTAGAGGACGGCAAATTCAAGATAGTACATTAAAACGGCAACAATGCGATACAAACTATGCATAGGCCATACTTTCTTACATGTGTATTCGATACATTTTCAATACGCAATTCGTAACCAATTTCGTAAACATTTATACAAAATGTTTGCATGACTCGTGGCTATGTCATGCGTCGGCAGAATAATTTTGCCTGCTTTTCAAACAGATGCGGTCAGGTGGATGTTGCTTTTATAGATTTTGGGAAATTATATAAAATATAGGCTGATGTTGCTTTTATATATTATGTGAAAATATATACTTGTCAAGCTATTTAATTGTTTTGCGCGTCTTAATAGACAATGCACGAACTATAATATCAAATTAGAGAACAGTTGATGTATGCTCAAGGGTGTCTTTATCTGGTCTGCTCTTTTCAGTATTGAAGTTCTCTTCACTGACATGATGCTGTCGTATAAAAGTCATTCACACGTGTGAGTTGGCAAGTCTGAAAGAGACACGAATAAAAAACGTTATATCGAAAAAATTGATCTCTACAAAAAAATTAATTAAAACGATCCAAAATTTGTTTTTCAAATACTGAGTTCTTATTATCAAGTAGAAACGAGCTAAACAAATAATTAAGTCTTGAGAAAAACTACACTTGAAGGTTTAGAATAGACACATTTTTTAGGGGGTTGGAAAGAAGAAACGAAATTCGCTAGCGTGCCCTCTAGAGAATCCTCTATTACGGCTTGTAATACGCTTCATTTTTATCATGATCGCAAACCAGATCACCAGACACGAAGAATGCCAACAAAGCCGTCAAAAGTGCCGGCACTTTATAGTTTGTAGGTATTGTACTTCAAGAGACATATAAACAAAAAGTCACACTGATTTTAAACTTGAATTATTTTGTGTTTTACATTACAAAATTTTATAATGATTTTAGTAATTTCTAATTTCCATTAATAGCTTCCTTTTATAGAATAAATTATTTGATTTGAGGTATTTTAAGTTCTTTACACGAAACATTGAAAATAATGACCAGATTCTGTTTCAAGAAACACTTCATAATTCATTAACATAAAATAACTTATTTGCTTTTTATAAGACGATTTTTAAAAATAAAGATGGTCATGAAAAACATCACAGCAAATGTACAGTCAGCGGCAATATGAGCTGGCACAGTTTAGTGCTAGCGGAAAAAATGCGGTGGCTTAGCTCGGCTCTGCCAGGATATACGTAGCGTGAGCTTATGCGCACAACATGAGAACCGCTATCAAGCGGCTCCGGTGCAGCGTCAGACTTGGCCACTGCGCAGCGGAGGCGCACAGCTGGGCATGCGGCGCCGCCAGTGCGTCTGCCGCGGCTATGACGTCACACCTCTGGAATGCACAGACCGGCGAGACGCGCGCGGTGGCGGCGGAGCGCGCGGCGGTGGCGGCTCCGGCGCGGCAGCTGTGCGCTGCGTGACGTCAGTGCTCCTCGCGCATGCGCAGACCGGTGAGACGCGCGCGGCGGCGGCGGCTCTGGCGCGCCAGCTGTGCGCCGTGTTACGTCACTGCTCCTCGCGCTTGCGCAGCACGGCTCTTTGAAAGCCACGCGAAACTGCTCGACCTCGGCCAGTGTAGCTCACGCTACAAAAGGTAAAATGCCTCATGGGGTGCCTCCGGCTTGCTACACTATAATACCGACTGTCACATTTGCGACAGAACGAAATAATAGATAGATGAGACTTGTGAATGCGAAAGCATGAATGTCGTTTTTCCGCTCCCTTAGTTCGTCCGCGGCGTACTGGAGTAGACGACCACGTTTTGCCGGCAGACGGCCGAGCGGGCACCTTTGTGAAGTGGCCACGCCAAGCTCGGCCGTGCAAACGGTTTGGAGTCTGCCCGGACGGGCTCTGATCGAGCCTCTGGCTCTGCCGCTCCCTCCTCTTACTGGCGGTGGGGCCGCTGCGTGCTCTGCGCCTCCATGATACGGGCTTCTCTAATGTTTTTTTTTTTAATTACGTTGCTCGACAATTAATGGGAGCCACATTCCTTGATAACGCGCGCCAGCTAATGGGAGCATAATCCATCAGAAATCTGCTTCGCTTGAGAAAGGGGAATTTAGGTGCCGTTTGGCCAACCTTTGACCTGGTTTCAAAGCATGTCGGTTCGCTCCATGAAACAAGTTAGCATGGGCGCACCAACCGGGGGGGCAAGGGGGGCGCTTGCCCCCCCCAGTTCTCAGAGTGGGGGGGCAAAGCATGTGTTTTGCCCCCCCCCCCCCCCCCCCCATCCTGAAAGAGCCGCCACTGGGCAGGACAAACACTGGCCGGCAGCGCCCAAGGAACACCAAGAGCACCGCCCCCCCGGCCCTGGGGGGGGGGGGGTCCGGTTTGCGCCCCCCACTCAGAAACAAGTTGGTATGCCACTGCAAGTTAGTGCCTTCGCTTTACAAAAAAAAACAAAAAAATAAAAAAAAACATAGTATCTTTTTTTGCCCGCACCAATAAAGACACAGTGGGAAATGTAGCAGTACATACCAAACGTTTTTCTTAATAGCTTAATGTGACCGGGGTTCCCAACAAGGCTTTTGTGTCACCCTGCCAGAAGGCTGCTAGACAAGGTCATATTGCCGCACCCTTCACAGGACTACGAATTTCGAGTCGAGCGGTGCACAGAAACAAAGTACACAAGCTTCTTTACTGATGACAAAAAAAAAAAAAAAGGTTTGTATTTTTAGGCAATCTTAACCCGCCTCTCCCTCCGTTTCCTCTCCCTAAACTCAGTCAGCTCCATGGAATTTTTTCAACAAGGGTTCTGCACATGCGCAGGCCATCCTCTCGCAGCGGCGAAAGCTCGAACTTTGGCGTCCAGAAGATACGGTTGCACTACTTCTCCTACCGTACCTCTTCCGCGACTCGGATCAAGGCCCGTCCAAACAAGATACATAAAAAGTCGTGAGGCGACACGAATCCGACACTTCCGTCCGTTTTGTTATGCCAGGAGGGGGGGGGGGGGGGGGGGGGAGTTCTCTCCGTCAAATTTATAACTGCTGGTGATTTTAACCTCCCTAATATAGACTGGGACAATCTTGAAGTAGGTACTACCGATGTGGCCAACCAGAAGCCGGAAATAATACCCTGGTGGTGGTCGCGAGAAACAAAGTTAATAAGTGCGTCGGAGTAACTCTCGGTGACTGAAAATATGGTGCACGTGATGTTTCCATCACGGTTAATCCAAAATCATGGTAGAAGAGTGCGACTAGCGGAACGATCCACATAATCCGTACGCCAAGCGCCGAGGGCCGGGAATCTGCCGTCCGAGCGGTCACACTCTGTCCGAGCAAAACAGAGTTCAAGTGGCGCATTCGTTTCTTACATCTTTCTGCATGATTATAGTCGAAACATCACGTGCACGATATTTTAAACCACGAAGAGTTACTACATTTCACTCTTACGCGCTTACTAAAACCGTACACCAACATATACCTATGATTAAAACTGTTTCTCGCTACCACCGATAGGGGATTCGTTTCGGCTTCTGGTTGACCACGAGAGCATGTCAAGCTCTCTTTCTGCATCTGCTGCACGCCCTGGCTCTGCCCACACCTCCCATTGACCAAACTCTCTCTATACACGGCTCTGTGCTTGTCTTCTTTCTCGTCCTTGTACCCCGGAGCTCTCAGTATCCTCGCGATGTAGCAACTAGCCCATATCTTGATCTGAAAACTGCGCGCTTGGCACCCTCACATTCCGACCAGCTCCCACCTAGAAAAAAGAGGTTCGGAACTTCTCGCTTTTTTATTTTTGTAAAGCAAGAAATGAACGTTTGTTTGTAACGTTAATCGATTAACAATCAACCTGTCTTTTCCGATTATTCAAAATAGACAGGTTCATTTTAAGTATTATTCTTCTAATATAATATAACATAAAAAAGTAAATACTCTAGAGCTTCCATTACTAACTGGCCGCAGTCTAATCTCTCGTGTATGTCACGTGCATACATTTTACCACACGAACACAGCTCACACGACGTCCTGCTTCCCAAAAAATAAGTATAAAAGTCCTTATTAAGGGGTATTCATACGGGGGAGAAATCCCCCTCTTTTCTCCCGGGATGCGCATCACGTGGTATCAACATCACGCTTTTGCACGAAACCTCGCTGACGTCGACATCCCAGGGGGTCGGGGAAGCTTTTGCTTGGGCTGGGTCTCTCAACTCGTCAAACACAAAGATTTTTTGTGTTAAGACATAGCCTCCTTTATACTCACAAAGCCTGGCAGTTCAACGACGGAGTCATAGAGTGCCCGGTCGCAGATTTGGAGCGCGAGGATTTGGTAGCACAGAGCATCAAAGAGCCATTTCTCGGGGAACCTAAACTTGGGGAACCTGGACTTCAGCGCACAGCTTTTGCAGCGGCGAGGACCCGAACACACACTTGTTCGCTCGGGAGAAGTCTGTTTCGGTGTCTCGCCGCAGCGGGGTGCCAGTCACGTGACTCTTCTCTCATCCAGTGTCTGCCGCTCCACCTTTTCCATTTCGGCGGCCGCTTCTCGTGGCGATCTGCCAGGCGTTGTCAGTTAAGGCTATGGTTGCGACATAGAAGAAGGAGGAGCCGAAAGATTGCCGCGAAGTTTTCTTTTCTCACAAACCGCAGATCCCTTTATTGTCATGATGTTTTTCATTAAAGGGGCGAAAAATCACTAATACTCCCTAGGCGCTGAGCAAGAGCAGCACGAGAGAGCGCGAAAACGACCGTGGTTTATACGTGTGACATCACGACAAAGATTATCAGCTCCGACCTACAGGTTTGATGGTATCTAAAAAGCACGGCAGAGGCTTGGGGTAATTGTATCCTAAGATCGTCACCGGCGAAGTTGACAGTCTGATATCGCTCTTATTTCCTTTCATTTCTCTCGGCCTCTTGAATATGATTAAAGTCTAGCCCGACGTGGCTAGGTCAGATCCAGCCGAGTAGCGTCGTCCTCTTTCCGGCGGATTTCGCCTCCGGGCAGTTGTCCCCCCATCACCGGAATAAAATCATTTTACTACTTTTTTCTAATTAATGACTATTAGCCACGTAGGTTGGCAAAGCGTCCGTGTGATCTTTTTTCTAAGATTAGAAAGACTGGGATTAATTCTGCTTTCACAAACGGAAATAAGAGCCATGTCAGGCTGTCACTATTGACGGTGATGTTTTAAGAACGCGATGACTCCAAGCTTCCATCGTACACTATCATACTTGTCACCGTCGTTTCGAACACGCACCATTGAATTTGTAGTTAACAACTGATAACCTTGACCCTGACGTCAAGGGTATAAAACTGTAAAAGGACGTCTCTGAACGCACTTGCACACTACGAGCCTTAGCACGAGCCCCTCTCTCGAAAGTCTGTCATGGCTGCTCGTGAGTTCATGGAACGCGAACCATTTTAATTCCAGAACCTCTAGAACCATTAAGGCCGGTTCAGACACTTGCGTTTGAGTGCGTTTGACTGCGTTGCGGCGAGAACCGAAAGCGAGTCACCGGCACATCTGTGCTTCGTATGAAGCGTGGAATCCAATTCAAGGAATATTCTTGGCACGCGATATAAGCAGCAGGGATGTCCTGGTGTCTCGCTGCCGCAACGCAGTCAAACGCAGTCAAACGCAACTGTGTGAACCGGGCTTTAGTTCCAAGAATTGCACGCTGTGCTGTTCCTCGATGTCGCTCAGCTGGAACGCCTCTAAGCAGGGGCGTTGAAACAGAGGAACGGGGAGGGGGGCGAGCCTCCCCCCACCCAGTAGCATCGAAAAAGGGGGCGAGGGCCATAAATGAGGAAGAGGGGGGAGGCATCGCACCAGCCTAAGACCATATGCATTTAAGGAAGGTATAATAAAAAAAACTCGGGAGAAGGGACGCTTTAGTCCCTTCTCCCGAGTTTATGCGTCATAATACTTAATCGTATTATGACGCGTCCAAGTGCACCCCAGCCGAGCAAGATGGCAGCGCCCTTAAGCTGGAATTGTAAGTTCGGGAGAGGCTATATCCTCCTTCTTTACCACCCCCCCGCCTCACATTTTCTACGGCACTTTCTGACCCTTATTCGTGTGTGTGTGTGTGTGTGTGTGTGTGTGTGTGTGTGTGTGTGTGTGTTGATCGTACCCTTTTTTATTTCCCTTCCCTCGGTTTTTCCTCGACATCCCCCGCCGCCTCCTTATCTCTCCCACACTACTGACGTCACTACATAAACCGCCTCTGGGTGACCCTAAAGCCGCGTTCACCGCGCATGGCTCCACAATATAACAAAGTTTAATCTTCGCCTCGATTCTGAAGCGAAGATTTTGGCCTCAAATAATTCCTTCCCAAATTTGTGAAACGTCACTTTGTCGTCACCAATGACTTCCACAAACGACGATCTCGTGACGAAAAAGTTAAGAATATTCACAGACCACCCAGGGACAATACAAAAAATCACAGTCCACACGTGTTAAATCACAGTGCAGCCAGCACTCGCGCGCAATTGCTGCCAGCCAGAAAGTGCATGTGCATAACACACAGACACAGCAATGAACGCGCCCTCAAACACTTGTATGGAAAGGTGCATTGCCTCTAACGCGGCCTGGGGATGTAGGAACAAGCGGGCGCGACGTCATCAGTGCAGCCGTTCAATCTCCTGACCCCACGGTGTTGCTCGCGCTCGCTCTCGTGAAGCTCGCTACGACTTCGTGTTTCGCAATTTCTCTGGAATTTGAGCACTGAGAGCGCTTGGAAGATTGACATCTCGTCCCGCGGGACGCCAACGTCGCGGGAGTCGAATCAGCACGCTCTGCGAACTTCGGCCGCAACTTTGTGTTTGACGAGTTTAGCGACCCTGCACCACAGTGTTAAACGCTCCCCGCCTTGGCGTGGTGTCTCTTTGCCATTGGCGGTACTTTGTTCGCGCGTCTCGCAACTTCATAGATTTTACTCAGCGAGATGCCGGCGGTCGCATCGGGATCGCCCAACTTGCTGTGGCTTGCGCTGTTGCGCATGTCGTCCGAGGCACCCAGAGGAGTCTTCGATATCGACCAACGCCGTCCACAAGCCGCTCCTCAGACAACTGGTTTTTGATTCCACGTTCCTTGTGCTGCATCCACCAATTGAAGACGCATCTTTCTAGTAGCAGGAACCAGTTCGTCGTTGTCTGCATCTAGCAAATCTACTGCAATGTCTCGCGTGTCGCCGTTTTATGTACTCTTGTCTATTGTCGTCAGCGCACACCGAGCCTTGTTGTCAAAAGTGGCACCGCTTAATGCGCCTGATAACAATGGCATCCGAGATAACAATGGCGTCCCTCTCGTTTGCCATAGCTATGGCATCCGAGAGGCCATAACAATGGCTTCCGTTCGTTCGTGTGAATGCCGTTCTTGTGAATGCTGGAGTCGGGGAGGGAATCCCGCTGGTTCCACCGATCACTGACGTCACGCACATCCCTCCCCGAAAAGCGCCCTTCGTGCAAATACCTCTTTACGAACTCATTCATTTTTTGAGAGACAATCACCTTACACCTTTACTTATCACCACTTTCTCACCAAGTCGTTACTGCGCGCGGTTATTATTACTATCGTTTCAATTGTTTATTTTTGTATGCAACTAATAATATTTTGCACACTTGCCCCCTCTCCCCCAGTTACACAAGGAGGAGGAGGGGGGGGGGGGGGGCTCCTCCTTATGTAATGTCCTATCGGGCCCTTAAGTAGAAATAAATGAAAAATGAACCAGTGGCATTACCTTGCTTTCACCGCAGTCCGTACCGTTTGGAGCACTCCCAACGACGTAAAAAACAGGGCCACTTGAATTTCTTACTATGCAGCACAGCCTACATTGAGGTTTATCATTTCCCAACTGAAAAAGAGGCATAAATTCAAAACGCTAAAATATAAATGAATTCGCTTTGAGTTAAACATTTCTAAAGCCCAAGACGGAGGCTACAAGGAGGGAACAAACACAAGACGTCTTGTGTTTTGATTCGTTTTTTGAGACGTCTTGTGTTTGTCCCCTCCTTGTAGTCTCCGTCTTGGGCTTCAGAAATGTATAACTTTAACCAGATCACCTGCCTTATTACGTTATCTTCAATCATCGTTCCTGATGCAGGCATTGTGCCGTATTCGTCGTTATATTTGTCATTAAGACGTATTGTGTTTCTCCCCTCCTTCTAGCCTCCGTTTTGGGCATTAGAAATGTTTAACTTTAACCAGCTCTCCTTCCTTTTTACGTTGTCTTCGTTCTGAGTGTCCAGTGCAGCTACTCAGTCTTAGGATTTAAGCAGGATATACTTACTCGCCCTTCTGCAGTGAGCCCTTCACTCTTGTTCGCGTGAGAAGTACAGAAATCATCGAGGTGGGGGGAGGTATTTTCAACGCCCTCGCATACCCTGGGTGTTGTGTAACCCGGGGCTGATGGAAGAAAAAATAATATAGAATTCTAGTAAACAATGCAAAGATATATACTTTCGAGGTTTTCCAGTGATTAGATTTCTGGAAAGCGACGCTAATTAAAGTATAGAGAAACTAACACTGATTGCGCCAAAAGAACAAGGTTCTAAATTCCGACTGGCATATTCTTAAAAAAACATTAAACTAAAATATTTATACGAAAAGGTGTGTAGATTGGTAAAGAAGCGTATAAAGGTCTTGCAACTTTCTTTTTGCACACGTCTTTTATAGAACGACACTATTTTGTAGCTTTTGCCACTGAGAGCTTAAGAAGCACAGGATGTGCTGAGCCCCGTACATCTCATTATCGTTCCGGAGCTGATGAGATTGTTTCATTAACCGATAAAAAAGAGCTGAAAAGCACATTAAGAATAATAAACATAAACATAATACGCCACGCAATGCATTCCTTAAGCTGCCAGCGTGCATAGAAAGATATCGTTTGCTTTTGCACATATTACAACTCCAAGACTGCATAAAATACGCGTACCACGACACGAGACTAAAATACTAGTGATGCTTAAACGCTTTAAGGAATCTGAAGTGTCTGCTCTCCCACCCACCTACCAACCCACACACGCACACACAAAAGAAAACGGTCTGCACTGTGGCACTGAGCACGGTGAGTAGCCTTGCCCAGTGCCACAGCGCAGACAGTTTTCTTAGGTTTAAACATAGTATTCAGCCCCATGATTCACCGAGCTCCCATCGTAGATTTCTGCAATATGCTCTCCGAAGTGCTTTGCGGGAGAGCCGATACTTGATACCTTCGAGTGCTTATAGTGCCTGTAGAAATCGCGCTTTTGAAGCGTACCACATTCTTGTTTTCACTTTGACCAAAGGGATTAGCGCTTCGCAGGATTCACGGGAAAGCAAAATTCGCAGAATTTTTTTCTTTTTTTACAGTTTGCACAACGCCACTCGCGAACGTGATAAACATTCTCTTGCACATTTTTTTAATGTTCCATTCACAAACACCGGCATGGATACCTGGTGGGCTGTTATGATTTTTTTACCCTCGGTGTGTCGATTCTATAAAAAGCCCGGAGCGTGCATGTTCTCATCATGTATGCTAATACCATGTTTTTTGTTCTATAGTAAAAATGGCTAAATATTATATTTTGCACAAAAGCGACAACATAGAGACGTTAAAGACTGAAACGAAATGTTTCGCTGCTGTGCTGCGGCATCCGGTTACAAAAGGAACATGATTTTGATCGACATCTTGGAAACCCTGAGATAAAGAACGATAAAAAAAAACAAAAAAAAAAAACGGACGAACACAACTGCCGGTTTTTGTGGCCTGCTATTCCCTGCTAATGCGTATCCAGCTCTGACGAGCTTTTCTTCCGCTGCTTAGTGAGTGGAATGCCGTATTTTACTGAGCTGCAAAAGTTACAGGTTATTTATATAACTTGTAAATTGTTCCTCACGAGCCGTTGAGAAAAGCCGTTTTTGTATCGAGACTAAACCCCAGCACAATTGTTGCAGATGTTCGTTCTTGGATTGAGCCCCTACTTGTAGGTAAGCTGCTGTGGTGCACCCAGTTAAATACGGAGTTTCCTTACTACTAATCATTTCACGTGTGCGTTGAACGCGATTCCCTTGAAGTGATGAACAAGCCTGATGTCTGGCCCGATCTAGCTGCATCTTTCATGCGTTTTTCGGAAAATTGGGTAACTCCCGTGCACTTGTGACTTAACCTTCTCAAAATGGCTATAGTATTAAGGACTTACTACAAAAATACGCGCGGTGTACGAACTAAGGCCGTCGAAGGCTTGTGTAATGCTTTTTCTAAAGGATTTTGAAATTATTGGTTTAAGAAAAAAGTGGATTTTAAATAAATTATTGACCAAAGATTATTTTCTTTCTTTTTACACTGTTCACCGGAAGGATAAAAACTGCAGCAACTGAACAGAAGTTTGGTGGCGGTGTGTTAATGACGGCTGACGACTCTGTGTCTAGCTGTAGGAGACATGACCTAGAAACGTACGCGGAATGTGTTTGGATTGAGCTTGCATCAAGTATTGGTTTAAACTATTTAATAGTGAATCTTATTTCCCGCCTATTTCGGATGAAATCAGGTTTTCTGATCATTTAAAAACACTGGAGAATTAAGCAGATATATTTCTTGAAGTTCCGTGTATATCCTAACATAGATTTTACTCTGCCTGGCGTAGACTGCTTATTTGATCAACTTCTCTGTAAGGCTATAGATCTCGGAAAGTTCTATAGCGAGTCCAAAGAACGCAACTTTCAGTTACGGCGCGCTGAGGAGGCTCGTCGTGGAAGATGCACAGATCAAGCTGCAGAAGTGGAATAAAGAGCGGAGGAGAAAATGGCGTGAAAGACCTCAAAATCGTGCTCAGGTGGACGAACAGAAACGACAACGGCGGCACAATGATAGCGAATTCCGCGATCGCCAAGCTGCTTTCGCTGTGGCACACGTTACACGATAACGTAAATGCACAGGGATATATATATATATATATATATATATATATATATATGCAGGGTGTTCAGCAAAACGCGGAACAAATCGCTTCTGCCAAAACTACGTTTTTTTTTTTGTTTTTTTTAAATATACTTTATTCAGACAAACGTCTCGGAGGTTAGAGCAAAAGGCGACTAGAGTCGCCTGACAAGGGCCCGTCCCCCCGTACTGTCCAGCAGCAAAATGTGCAGTCAAAAAAGGAATCAAGAACAATTACACCATTACACAAATAAACGTGACATATACAAAATGTGATCTAATAAAACAGAATCACATCAAAACACCAACACAGATTATGTTAGACCTAGGAGAAAACTTTTTAAGGTGGTTTTAAATATTTTTATTGTATTAGAGCTATTAATAAAGGACAGTATTTCAAGATGGTTCGTTAATAATTTTGCGATATGATTAAGTATCGTTTGTCTACCATAGTAGGTGCGTATTTTCCACTTTATGTAGTGCGTGTGACGGAAGGTGTATGCGGATGTCCTGTTGAAGTAATTTTCTTGCACAAACTCAGGGTGTAGTTTAATTTCGTGGAACATGTAAATTGCCAATTTCCGAGTGAGTGATTGTTCTACTGTAAGAAGGGAGTATTTGATGAAATATGGGCGGGAGTGTTCCCGATATGATACAGTGGCAAATGACAGCGCTGCTCTTTTTTGCAATAGAAGTAACTGAGATACACATGTCTTTGAGCATGTAAACCATACTAAACTACAATAGTTTATACGAAAATGAACAGGAGTGTAGTAGAGCTGGCGCTTTAACCAAACCGGAAAAATATATCTTAGCCTACTTATAATTCCAATTTCCCGTGAAATGTCGGGTCGAATCCAATCGATATGGTAAGACCAATTTAAATTGTATTGAAAGAATACCTCTAGAAACTTGTGGGTTTTTACGTAACCAATTTCAGGGTTCCTAAATCGAATGTTTAGTTTTTGATTCATATTTGTATTTTCTGCTCTAAATAGCATATATTTCCTTTTTGTTTTCTACGTTTCATTCCAATTCATTGCACGCCAACCACGTTCTTAGCTCTATCATCCAGTTGTTTGATAATGTTTCAAGCTGATCTATGTTCGTACCCGAAAAAAATACATTTGTGTCACCTGCATAGAGTTCAATATCAGGCATATGGCGTATGTAAACAATAGCATTAATGTACATAAAAAATAGAAGTGGTCCCAGGATTGAGCGTTGGAGAACCTCATAATGAATATTACTTTTTTCCGATTTTTCGCAACCCCAGAGTGGTGTATTGGACACGTTCTGATAAATAACTGAATGAGTTGTAGGGCAAGACCTCTTATACCATAATTATAACGCTTTTTAGGAATTATTCTATGCTTGATCGAATCACAGGCTTTTCTTAAATCTAAAAATACCCGTAATGTATAAAGCTTCTGGAAACCATATTGCTGTTTTGCAAGGCGATTATGTTTTCTAAAATGATCGGACAGTCTGGAATTTATTCCAGACAGTCCGATCTGTTATCGTCTCTATACTTTTGAGAATATTGGTAATACGGATATGGGTCTATAGTTCTTTAAAGTATTAATTAGTCGACCTTTGTGTATCATTGATACTCGGGCGATCTTTAGTCTCGGAGGAAATACCCCTGTGCCTAATATTTTATCACAGATTGCAGAGAAAGGAAGGCTAATTATTTTAGCAATGGTTTTATTGGTTTCACTTTTAATTCATCATCGCCACATGCGCCGCTGTTTTTGGATGAATTTATCCCGTTAAAAACTTCGGTCTCCGTAGTTGGTGGTAGAAATATAGATCCTGGTGGGCGTGTAGGCATGTAAAATTTAAATTTTTGTTTCGTGAAAAGAGGATGACGTTGGAGCGCCTAAATGTCAAAAGTGGGCATTAAACAAATTTGTAAGTGTTCTACGTGAATAATACACACCATCTATTATAAAGACACTGGGGACAGTGCTACTTAACTTGGGCATCAGTTCTTTTGCTGTCTTCCATACTTTCATAAAATTATGTTGAATTACGATGAATTTATTTTTGTAATAGTTTGCTTTAGACTTCTTTATGTCGCAGCTTAATTTGTTTCGTATCTTTTTGTATTCAATCGATTTATTGATGTCTTTAGTTCCTATAAATGAATCGTAAAGCATGTTTCGATCATTTATTCGTTTGAAAAGAGATTCCATAATCCAGGGTTTCCGTTACCTCTTATGCCTTTGGGCTTTTCTAAACGGGAATGCTTCTTCATAGGCACCTTATATTTTCTCGAAAACTTATCATAGAATTTACTGGAGCTTGGCTCATTGTATATGTCTCCAGTTTATATTCGATACAAGCGCAACAAAGCGTTGGATACTATAGTCGTTTATATCTCGATCGATATTGATATTCGTTTCATTGCAGCTAATGTTTTCACATGGAACAAAACAAAACAGGGTAAGTTATCACTTAGATCAGCTTTCATTACACCGGATAATATGTCGTTAGTCATTGCATTGGTTATACACAAATCAATTAAAGTTTTAGTACCAGACGTAACGCGAGTAGGCCGATCTATAATATTTGCAAGACCGTTTGATTGCACAAGACCTAGATATTCCAACTGACATGAGTCAGATAACATCAGATTGATATTAAAATCACCAACAAGTATCACAGAAAATTTACTATCAGAAGAATACTGAAAAAATAGCTTCCAGGAATTCAAAAAATACGCTAGGAGACCCAGTGGGCGGTTGGTATACGATAGCTATAATGTAATTACGACACTTCACAAGAAGGCACTCAACATTCAAACAGACAGGAGTATATTCGCAAATAATACTGCATACCAGATTACTTTTATAGTAAAGAGATACTCCCTAAAACTTTTTCACTACGAAATTTGCCTACATGCTTGTAACTATTAAATTCAGGAATATGAGAATAAGCCATGTTTCAGTGAATGCT
The DNA here is from genome assembly GCA_013358835.2 of Ixodes persulcatus. Classification (NCBI taxonomy): domain Eukaryota; kingdom Metazoa; phylum Arthropoda; class Arachnida; order Ixodida; family Ixodidae; genus Ixodes; species Ixodes persulcatus. The sequence goes on along the minus strand of JABSTQ010007999.1, from coordinate 51,863 downwards.
AAAATATCAAAGCGATGGTCAAGGCAGTCAAGAAATTTTTCAATGTCGTGACCTTTGTTTCTAATACTTCTTGTATTTAAATAAAATAAAGATTACCAACTGTGGCTGCTTAAAATGTTTTCCTGAACAAGATTTTTGAATGAAGTTCAAGTATAATATCCGTGTTAAGTAGTACTTTCCATTAAAAAACAAAGAAAAGAAAAGAAAGAAAAAGCTTGAGTGAAGCTCTGTTTATCGTATCAGTTCCAGGTCTTCTTCGCCTTCTATCTTGATATGACGGTCGCCGGCCGCTTTCCTCACGAACATCTTGCCTTATTTGTGCCATGCAAATTGACAGTTTTTTTCAGCCGTTTTAGTCCTTATCTGCCAAAATATTTGTTTTTGTTTTTTGCTGTCAGATTTTTGTAGATGCGTACTGTGGATTTCATTTACTTTAACTGGTTTCTTTTTTGCAGCCTTTTGTTTTTGGCTACTCGGGATGTAAACCGTACTAAGTTAACTGGGACTTTGTCGGACTGAGGAGAGAGTCTGTGAGCTGCCTCAACATCTTGCTCGTTCTGGTTTGGTAGTTGGAGTTGTTCCGAGAGTGTATTTAGCTGATTCAGTAAGTTCTCCTTTTTGCAGGGTACCAGACCGTGTACCTCGATGTTGTGACGTCTACTGTACTGTTGTAGATCGTTTAGTTCACGTCTGAGTTGTACTTGGTATCGCCACCTGATTCCACCTTTTCGACACGCTTCTCCAGTTCGATTTTTTCTTTGTTTTGCTGTTGTACTTGGGTAAGCAGGACACCGTACTGGTCTGACAAAAGCTGAACCGAGCGTTCGATTCCGTCAACAGTGTTCTTCATTTCCATCAGCGTGTCAACCTTTGCGCGTAGTGCCGTTAGAGCAGAAAGCTTTGTTTATTTCTGCGAGTGTGTTTTCGTCATCTCTCCCAGTTCTAGACGTGGAATCATCAGTTCCTAGATTGTTACTTCCCTGTGCTTCCTTACACTTAGGGCATGTCCATGTCTTTTTAGAGGCAGCACTTTTCTCTTTGAAAGCACTTTTAGACACTTTTGAGCACGCCCCCAAATGAAATTTAAATTCACATTCAGCAGTTCATTGCACGGTACATATATTGTCCTCTTCATTAGATGACATTGCACTTCAAACGCAAAAAGCTGGTAGGCGTCATAGCGGTAAAAGCAGCAGCAGCGGCAGCAACGTCAGTAAGAAATTTACGTAAAAAGGTAAGAGCACCAACCTTGAAATATAGATGCGTAGTTTTAAGGAAAGAAGGTACTGCCGCTGCCGCGGCTAGGCTGCTTGTGGTTCGCCGTCTTGCAGACAGCTCTTTTAACTTCGTTGGAGCGGTGACGTCCGTGTTCTTGCTTGCTGTTGAGCGATGGCGGCACAGTGATAGCTTGCGCTATAGTCGTCGGCCCACAGGAACAACGCAGCACTTCAACGGTCAGATAGACTTATAGACGCGTAGTTTTAGGGCAAGAAAGTACTGCTGCTGCCGCTGCTATGATACGCTATGATATGCTGTGCAATGATATGCTAGGCTTTTTAAATAAAATTATTATTAATTTTTTTTTGTGAATGATGTGTTTTTTGTTGTGCATCATTCTTTGGTTCTACAATATGCAGACGATACTAAAATATTTCGCGAGATTCACCGTGATAGACATTGCGAGATGCTTCAGAGCGATGTGTACGGATTTGATAATTGATGCTTGACAAATGGTCTGCTCTTAAAGAAGGGAAAAACAAAATAATGAGTTACACATGAAAGACTCACAGTATATGTTTCCCTTACAGGATTTATTCGGAGGTTTTATGTCGCGTTAGTGAGGTTCGAGATCTGGGAACGTTATTCGACTCTTCCCTCCGCTTCGACGCTCACGCGACTCCAATAACTTTGTCCACATATCGTAAGCTGGGAATGGCCTGCGGAATGTCAAGAGAGTTTTGGAATCCCACGAGGCCACTTGTCCTCTACGCTGCATTATCACGATCTCATATGAAATATGCATCTTTTGTGTGGAACAGTAGGAGCAACTCTTTAAAGCTGGAGAGAGTTCATAATAAATTTCTGTCAATATATAAATATCGATATTTTCGTGATAGACTAGCTTTAGTCCACAATAGCTTTATAATGAGTGACCTGCACTTATCCAGCTTAAATCAACGCCGGGAAAAAGCAGACTCATTGTTCTTGTTTAAAACAGTTCATGGTATTATTGACTGTACTAGTCTGCTCGCGCACACATCTCTACGAATCCCACACACAGCGACGCGTGTGCCAATACCTTTTTATGTACCTTGCCCTTCAGACATTCATGACCCTCTGTTTCGTGTGACGAAAATGTACAATGGTCATGCCTGCGACCTGGACATATTTTGTGAATGTAAGGAAAGCTTTATAAAATCCCCTCGTGTGCTTTATGATTGCTTATAAGGAAGCCTGGTTACTTTGACCTGTCTGATTGTCAACTTTCTTTGTTTTACGCTGATTGTCAGTGTGTCTTCACTTCTCTCCGGACGTGTCTGTTCGACTGACGCCTTTTCATTATGCATGTCCTGTTTTTCTAGATGTGTGGTTTGAGTTTTTGCTTTCACTGTATTTTGGTTTTAATCATTATGTTACATTAGGTCTACACTCTGAGAAATGCCTGCGTGTTTACTTACTCGCAAAACACTCAACGAGCCAATCTCTGCGATCTATGAAATCAGCTCAGCGAATGATGAGGCGGAACATTCGTTTAGACCTAAAAATGAAGTCTGCGCTGTGGAATTACGCAATGCAAAGCGTCATGCTTGCATTGCGTGATGCCACAGCGCAGACTTAATTTTGAGTACTAAATTGCATATAGCGCTAGGACAAGGACAGACGAAGAAGTGGACAGGACAGGCGCTAACTCACAACTGACGGTTTTATGTACAAGGAGAAAGAAGAAGGTGAAGGAAGTGGCTTGTGTTGAAAAAGAAAAAAGAAGAAACACAATTTTTTTGAAGGGTTAGAAAATGACCTCTAGACCGTGAAAGACGAAAATAAGAATGAAAAAATTAATACGTGATCGCTCATAGGTCGCCAATCAGTGCCTCGTACAGCCTATAATGCATTTTATACCCAACAGGCACCACAGCCAAAGCTATACCGGCGCGAGCGCGAGGACCCACCCGGTGCCCCACATCACACGCTCTCGTGCAAACATAATTCCGAAGGTTGTCATGTATAATGGTTCAAGTACTGAACCTCTTTCTCAGACAAAGCCAAAGATGGTGTGGAGACGCATTTCTCTCCATTGGCTTCGATGGTCTTTGCTTCAAGTATTTTCCTGATCCTCTAATCTTGGAAACGCCTGATCACTTTTGTGTCAGAAAGCAAATGTGTGCAGGAGCAATCTCGCACTCGAATTGCTAAATGTTCAGAAGGTGTTCACTTTAAAGTCAGGGCATGTACTCTCAGTCGTGTATTTATGCAGCGTCCAGTCTGTCCTATATACACTTTCCCACGTGTGAAAGGGATTTCATACACCACTCCGCTGTGGCAGTTGTCATATCGGTGCTTGTGGTTTATGTCGCACTCATGATGTTTTTGTTTGACATCGTTGATCTTTGGGCACATTCTTTTTGATTTATCTGGTTTTTCATGTTGTGTGAAATCTTGTGGATGTAAGGCACCACAGCCGGACGGCGTCTCTTCTCTGATTTTTCCTGTTCTGTTGTTCTTTGTCAATAATTTTCCGGCAATTTCAGTCAGAACTGAAAACGGGTAACCCGAAGCTTTCAAACGAGTCACTTTTGATTCGAAGCTTGATTTTGCTGTGAACTCACATGATTTGTTTAACGCCATGCTTAAACAATTATACACTATGCCTCGCTTAACAAGTTTAGAATGGGATGGGTCATAGCGCTGTAGCCGTTTTTTAGAACATGGGTGGTACATCCAGCAGGTCTGGTTCTTGTTGAAAGTAATCTGCAGATCTAAAAACTTTAAGATGCCGTCCGTTGGTACCCGAATGGTGAAGTTGAGCTGATCGGCTTGTTCCAAAAATGTGGTACGCACACTGTCGATGGGATGGCTGTCACATTCATCAGGACGAATAGGGAGGAGTACCAGGTAATCGTCGACATCTCGAAATATGCGCGAGACTTGGTTGGTTGATAAAATCTTGGTAATAGCTTGATCACAATGTGACAGATAAATGTCGCATAAAGCAGGTACAACGCAGGAACCTATGCAGATTCCTCTTTTTTGAAAGTAGGAATTTCCATTGAAGGAGACTGCAGTGGAACAGAGGTAGAATCTCAAAAGTTCTAAAAAAAGCTCTACTGGTGTTCCGCAGTTGTTTTGAAAATTAAGCCTCCCATTAGCATCAATGCAATCGCTTACTGCTGCATACAGTTTATCATGGGGAATAGAATAAAACAAATCTTCCACGTCCAACGAAAATCCCAATCTCACTCCTGTGGGAGTTTCTTTTAAATGCTTGATTACCTCTTCAGAGTTGGGAATTAGAAAAGGAACATCCAGCTTGAGGATAGACAGATGGCGCAGAAGAAATCGAGACATGTTTCCCTGCCAGCTTCCTTTCTCAGTAACTACAGCACGAAACGGGCATGCTGGCTTGTGTGTCTTGGCGGTGAAGAACATCTCTAGCTGGTCCTTTTTTGAAGTGGTAATTTGATTTCTGAATTGCTTTAGGTCAAGTCTGTGGTATAATTCAATAGCTTTGGTCTTCATTTTCCTTGCATTGAAGTCTTGCAAATGTTTGAAGTTCTTTTCAATGGCTGTTTTAGCCTTTTCTAGGTAAATGTCCGTAGGCGCTACAACGAATCCGCCTTCTTTGTCAGAGACGATGAGGTTTAAATTATTACACTTGAAATAATCAACTACTTTTTGAATGCTGGTCGTATTTTCAGTTTTTGAACCTGTTCATGAAACCACTTCAACACATTCATTGATGCATCGGGCTCTGTCCGTCTCAGTAACCTTGTCCGCGATATCATGAATAATACCCAACATCTGCACTCCCTGTCTCTTTGGTTCAGTGCAATACTTGGGACCTTTTTCAAGCACTTTAGACAGGTTGTCCGGAAGAGTAGCATCCCCCAAAAGCGTAATATGTTAACCTTGTGTTTCTTTATAGTACCAACGAAGACGCTTAAGAGGGGGAACGTAAGATTGCCAAAGAAATTCGGTCATGTTACTTGCTGTGCGTAGGAAGCCGGAGTATCTTAGAGCATGGCCACCGTTGGGGCTCGCAGAGCCAGCCAGTACACTAAGGCATGTCCTGTAGAAACGCTCTTGCCTCCACAGCTCTGCATTTTGAAGTCTAAACAGATGTTCCGCCTCATCATTTGCTGCGCTGATTTCTTAGATCTCTGAGATTGGCTCTTTGAGTGTTTTGCGGGTAAGTAGACGCGCAGGCATTTCTTAGAGTGTAGTGCCTTTTCTATGTTTTATAGTTTATGGGTGTGCCAGCACAAAGGCCGGATGATCGTTCCTCGGCACCAAATAAAACTTATTCTTGATTGATTGATTCTTGATTCTTATTTTTTTTAATGCCATATGTCTTTGTGTGCGGGTGTTCTTTTTATATTTTTTAAGTCAAATCATAAGGACTTTTCACGACGACGCCAATTTTGAAACTTCGTTTTGAAACGACAATGACATCAATATTCCTTGTGCGATATTCTTTATTCTTTCTTTCTTGTGTCCTGGAACAGCCGAAGCCTGAATGCTGGTACACAGAAATACACTGTTTGTATAAAAAAAGAAACACAAAAACATTAATTCTAATAAAACTGAATGCTTAGGGCATTTTTAAACGAGCGTTCACTATCAAATATATCAACCTCCGAGCTGACTGTATTAATACTATTTTGAATACGCAACATGGCGGAAATTGAACGAAGGTCTTGCACATAGAACGTATTGGGGTTGCGATTGCTCACGCGTGGATCGGATAAAAAGAGCAGAGACACAAGTTCAGAACAACTTAATGTTCCATGTACAGCTTTGTGCCAAAATACATAATCTCAAAAATTTCGCCGAGCTACTAATGTCTGCAAATTTATCCTGTGTAACATTGAATCGTGACTAAAAAAAAAAAAAAAAATCCGGCGACCGTAATAACGGTTGTACACAATGCGTGCCAGCTTCCTCTGACCATGTTCTGACCTCTCAGAGCCAGCCACACTCAAACATTTCCAGACCACGGAGCCGAACTCAAGTTTTCAACGACAATAGAGGTGTAAAGCTTAACAAGACACGAGGGCTTGTTGCAATCGCGGGGTATTCTCGAAAACAAACCTAAAAGTCGGAAGCATGAACTCACCAAATTTGAGAAAAGTGCAGAAAAGAAATTTGAGAAAAGCGTCCACATTGGGCGCCCACATAAGCGCCCGAATCCCACACACAATCCACTCGACGTAATGGTTGCTTTTGCGCGAAGAAAAAATTACAAGCGTTTTCTTCCTATTTAAACGCAAGTTTTGTATCTCACACCTTAACGAGATTGCAGATATGTCTTTTTGCAAAAGTTCGCAATCAGCATCCGATTTGATGTCTGTAGATCTTAATGACATCGGCGAATTGGAGCAATTTGAAATGTTGTACACAACGAGAAAGGTCATTAACAAAAATATTAAACAGCAAAGGTCCCAGAGTTGAACCCTGGGGAACACCGGAAGAACATATGTAAGATCTCGATAACACACCGCTAAACGAACTCTGTTAATGCGCCCAGTCAAATATGTTTTGAACCACAGACATAACGGAAAAGACCCCTCATATTCTGACAGTTTGTGAAGTACTAGTTCATAATGCATAAGGTCAAATGCCTTGCTCAGGTCAAAATAAATGGCGTCTACCTGACCACGGTTTGCGACGATAAGACCGACGCGACTGAAATAGTTTGCCAAGTTTGTTCCCACGGTCCTAGACTTAATGAAGCCATGTTGTGATACCTATAAAATTTCTTTAAAATGACTAGAAAGATGAATTTTCACTAAGCACTCAAAGAGCTTTGAAAATCACGACAGTAATGACACAGGTCTATAGTTCGAAACATCTGACGAGTTCCCTGATTTGAAAATTGGCACTACAACAGCTGACTTCCAATTTTCTGGAAAAATACAATTTTCAAGTGACAAATTAAAAAGGTAAGTCAAGACAGGTACAAAAGCATACGAACAGCCTTTAACAATAAATGATGGTATGATATCAAAAGCGGACGAAAGTTTTGGTTTCAGACGTCTAACGCATTTTTCAACTGCTGCATGATCAATGCTGAAATGGCCGAGGACGCTATCAGTCTTCGCAAAGTCAGCACTGTTTAGCGCTCGTGTACGTGAGCTTGGGGATTGTGTATCATGAATAAAGACGCTTGAAAATTACGACACAAACAACTCATATACAACAGCGGGGTCGTTGTGAAAACCGGCTTCATTATCCAACGTAACGTTCCTGGCTCCCGTTTCCAGTGCATCGTTTTTATACTTACAAAGATTGTTAGGATTACTCAGTAAGTAATTCTGAGTGTTGTTCTTGAAGTTTTCTTTATCTCTTTGATATAGAAACTTTACCTCTGCCCTCGCACGACTAACTTTCGCACACCAAATGTCCCCATTGACGTTTGTATTGACGATGAAACCGAGATTTTTCTTTCATTTTGCACTTCAATTCATATGAAAACCACCATGGATACCTCTGTTGTTTATTCGTATTAAGCGGAATAAAACGCTGTGCACCATCTTTTACCAGCTAGGTGAAAGTGTCACAAGCTGAATTTATGTCAGGATTAGTTAAAACTTTAGACCAGTCCATGTTTGTAAGGTGACAGTAAAGACCCGGATAATTTCTTCACCTAAAGTCAAAAGACAGAGAGTTGCCCGTATTCTTAAACTGAAAAGGCAACCTTACAGTTGCTACAAACGGCTCGTGCCAAACATATGTTGGAACGACTGCGTCAGCTGACGAAATTTCAGCGTCTTTGTCGTTAATAATACAAAGGTCTAATACGTTACCCGCAGGTTTTCTTCAACTGTTTATCTGCGAAAGGCAGTTAAAGCTCAGAAAGTCAAGTAGCACATAAGTACATGTGTGTGTGTGTGCGCGTGTTTGTGTGTGTGTGTGTGTTTTGTGTCTGTGATCGTGAAACTGTACACAAATTTACTTCATTTGAGTGTTGAGTCTGGTCCTACAAGTCTTTGCAGGCTTCCACCAACCACACAAGCGAACTTGCTACAGATACAGGTTCCAATAAACTTTTAATACAATTGTTATTAATATTATTAATATTGCCACGCGCGTCGCTGAGCGAGCGCGTGCGTGGCCGAATGGTTACCGTGCTTGACTGTCGCGCGAAAGGTCTAGGTTCGATTCCAGTTAGCGGACTGCCCTTTTATTTATTGTTTCAACATGGTGTTCTCGTGAGTTTAGGAACATACTCGTCTAATCGAGTTCTGAATGTTCTATGAGTCAAATGTTCTAGGCTGAATGTTCCATAGACACATGCCGGTACAAAAGGTGCTCCGCGTGGCGAGCTGGAGTCAGTCTCGCCCCAGCGCTCGTTCCTGCTGTCACGCCGACTTCGCCGCCCGCGACGCTCTGTTGTTATCTTCTATTCCCTTTTGTAGCGTTAGCTACACTGGCCGAAGTTGAGCAGTTTCGCGTGGCTCTCATAATGAGCCGTGCTCATTATGCGGAGCGCGCGGCGGCGGCGTCGGAGCAACTCCGCATAATGAGCACGGCTCGCATAATGAACACGGCTCATTATGAGAGCTACGCGAAGCCGCCGCCGCGCGCTCCGCCGCCGCCGCGCCCCAGGGCCGTATATGTAGAGAGTTTTGTCAATGGGAGGCGCGGGCAGAGCCAGGGCGTGCGGCAGACTCGGAAAGAGGGCTTGGCATGCTCTCTTGACCAACCAGAAGCCGAAAAGAATCCCCTAGCGGTGGTAGCGAGAAACAGTTCTGATCAAAGGTCTATGTTCGTAAATGGTTTTAATAAGCGCGTAAGAGTGGAGTGTAGTAACTCTTCGTGGTTGAAAATAGGGTGCACATGTTGTTTTGATCATGATCATGCAGAAAGATGTAAGAAACGAATGCGCCGCTCAACTCTGTTTTGCTCGGACAGAGTGTGACCGCTTGGACGGCAGATTCCCGGCCCTCGGCTCTTCGCGTACGGTTTATGTCCATCGTTCCGCTAGTCGCACTCTTCCACCATCATTTTGAATGAGCGTGATTGAAACATCACGTGTACCATATTTTCAGTCATCGAGAGTTACTCCAATGCAGTTATCAGGTTTGTTTCTCGCGACCACCGCCAGGGTATTATTTCCGGCTTCTGGTTGGTCACATTCGAACTTCTGAAGACGCCCTGGAACACGCCCAGCCCGCTTTCGGCCGATGGCGCCTCCTCATTTGTCTCCTATACTCCCCAACGAATGGCCAAACTCTCTACATATACGGCTCTGCCGCGCCCGCCTCGCCGGTCTGCGCATTCCAGAGGAGTGACATCATAGCCGCGGCAGACGCACTGGCGCCGCGGCGTGCCCAGCCGTGCGCCTCCGTTGCGCAGTAGCCAAGTTTGACGCTGCACCGGAGCCGTTTGATAGCGCCTCTCCATTTTGTGCGCATAAGCTCACGCTACGTATATCCTGGCATAGCCGAGCTAAGCCACCGCAATTTTTTGTTTTGTTTTGGGCACAAGTTCGCCCCAGTAAACGCTTCGTTTACTTCAGTTTCTGTCGCCTCATCGCTTGTCATTCGTGACAATATTATTATTATAAACGTTTTCTATAAACCGGCACGCTGTTTACAAACAAGCGCGCGCTTGCCCACACCGGGTGTGGGCACTGCGCGTGCGCAGAAACCTAATTCGCGTGAAGTGAAGCGTCTGCGCATGCGCAGTGCTGTCGACAGCGCCACCGCAGCTGCGTGACGTCAGGGCCGCGTGTTGGTCTATAAGATTGGATGCGTGGATGTATGCATGTTGTTATGAATGTATAGCTGTTTGTGAGCATGGTATATTTTGTACTTAGGTGCCTCATACAGAAACGTCAGTCGTTTTGAGTCACGAAGAACCAAATAAATTAATAGTAAATAAATAAATGAATAAATATAGTTTTCCGTGTGCAAGGCTATATGGTATGATGTCGTTACACCGGTTTCTGGTATTATGTAAATGTAAATGTTCGATATGCAGCTAACAGTAACCTAACAGTGCTGATTAGTAACTTGAACTTGCCAAATATTGAAGCAGCGGCAACCAGAACAAGAAGAATTCCTGCAATCATAGTATATCTTTCTCATCCAACTCAGAAACTTTATGGGAATCAGTCAGTTTTTTTCTTTTATGGGTGGAAGTCTTTTTTCGCCTCTTGATATATGTTCCAGTACCTGCGCAAAACATGCCAAGGAAGTATAATTGGTAATAATATTTTTAATCACTTATATCACATTTCTGATAGAATTGATTTTACATAGAATTGTTGAGGAAAAATGTGGCATCGAGCGTAGTAATTACATTTCCTTCTCCGCTATTTCCCGCGCTAAACGCTTTCACCATTTAAACATTTTGCAATTTAAGTTTCATGTAAACTGTTCTACAAATTCCGTCTCTGTACACGTACGGTTGAGCTGTGGAATAACGTTGACGGGCATACGCGCATGATTGTATAAATTGATCTCATTTCAGCAATGATGCATTTTTTCTTGCCTTAGTGTGTGATTTTTTTTAGTCGTTATTTCTTAGGGTGTTTAGTTTTTTGTTATTTTTTTTTGCTCACCTATTGAGCTCCTTCATCCCCACTCCCGCAGCGACCACAAATGAGGTTGCAGTATGTGAAACTAATTAATAAATATTACCGGTTTGTTATGCTGTGATATCTTTAAAGGGACACTGACACCCCCCAAAAAAAATTTTAATTTTTTGCCAGGCGCTTCATTATGGTGTCGGGGGACTACCCAATTAATATTTTGCAACAGAGTAGCGTATTTTTTTAATACAGCCAAAAGACGCAACTGCTCGAAACCGAAACCGAAACCCGTGGACGGAGGTCGGAGGAGTGGAGAGGAGAGAGTGGCGGAAGTCACGTGGCTGCACCCAACCGTGCGCTTTTTTTCTTTTTTTCCTTTGCGTAGCAGACGACATGCGGCGTAGCGGGAACTGTTTACCGCGCGATTCTTTTGCAGTTATGTTTGTTCCGCTCGCTGTTCTGTACTCCAATATGAGTTGTTTTGTACATTGAGGAGTTGGACATGGGTAGTGAGTGCCCGTGGTTAATTTCCATGATCGGCTCCGAAAAGAATACACCCAAGATGTTGCGTGAAGAGCTGGCTCACATGTCCTGCGTCCGAAAAAAATTGGCATTGTGCGACAGTTTCCGAAAGATCAACAGGATCGGGACCAATGGCTGGCTGCAATTCCTGTAGAACATTTACGGGCACCTCGGAAAGCGGATGCTACCTGATTTATATGCTCCTTGCATTTTGTGGAAAGTGATTACATTGAGTTCGCAGGTGTCAAAAAAGGAAATCTCATCCCATTTAATTCAGCGACGTTTCGTCCACAACATTTGTTTGTTATTTTTGTTTGTTTCTTCAGTGATAATTGTAAAAAAACAAAAGACATGTAAACATCAAAAAATGTTTAAAAAAGAAAAAAAATTGCCATTACAGGGGATCGCACCCGGTCCTGCAGCGTGTGAAGCGGACGTCGTTCCCACAGAGCTACTGGGGGATCTCCTTACTGGGGGATCTCTTTCCTTAGTAATAATTCAGCCGGTAAACTGTAAGTTGGAAAGTTTGCTGCCGAATTTCCTCCAGCAAAAGCACTCCCGGGTAGAAGTCGGGAAGCACCACGCATTGGCGACATTCGCACCTAGTAAAGAAATCGTACGCGTGCATATTCAACTCGAAGTAGACACGTCGTGCTTGAAGTTTGCGCGAGCGATGTCTTCAGCCACGAGAAGGGAGCGACGGCTCGGCGAAGTCTTCGTGCAAATCAGCTTGGTGGTCGGGCGTGTTGTACGGGATGAATACCAATTCTTTTGATCAGTCCCAAATTTCTCTTTTAAAGGTAGACAGATTTCGCCGGTACCGCGAACGACAGCTTAGAGGTCCCACGCCCGTCGTCCGCTGCCATCGCCGTCCCCTCGAGTCGCACGATCGCGAAACGACGCACGCACAGAATGCTTCCGGTTCGCTGTGGAACTTTTTTTTTTCAATCAACGTATTTGCAGCTTTTTAGAAGCCACAAAAAATGGGTTTCGTATTTTTTTCTATTTTTAATATTGAGTGTGTGCCTTCAGTGACCAACGACTTTCATTAAATTTGGTGGTCGCATCGATACCTTAGAAAACGGCCCGTGACCCCGGAAAAGAGAGTGAGCGAGACTCGAACCGGCCAGTTCTTGATCGGCGGTTTTCGGGCGGAAAGAAACCGAATTTCGAGTCGCAAATTGTGTTCTGGGTAGTTGGGCTCTTATATGTCATGTACAACTAAAAACCTCGGCGAGCATAAACACCCTGTCAGTGTCCCTTTAACGAACCGATTTAGATTGTTTCGCGTAAATATTGAAAAAAATTGGCGCGATAAAGATCCTTCGTTTTTTTTATTACGACTCGTGCAACAAATAAAACTCCGCGAGTAACCTTGATTACCGTAGCGAAATATAGTTCCAAAAATACCTGCAAACTGAAAATAATTATTGATGGTGCAACTTATTCAAGATAAATACATTTGCGAAGGTGTCACGCAACCTTAGTGCGTGAACCCGAAGGCGCGGCTATCTGTTATAAATACAAAAAAAATGAATGATCTCAATCTTGCTCAGGTTTGGTATCTAGAAATGTTACCGCGTATAATAAGTAACTGGCAACTAGCATTTGGTCGTTCAAAGGTTGCCTTAGGTTAGAAGACCGGGAAGTGATCAGAACAAACAGAAACTTGCCTGCGAGTTTTCAAGTTGTCAGCTCAAAGTTGAATATTGCTTTGAGCGAGCCCGCAACCAAACGGGTTATTTATTTTGGGCAAAAGATTTTTATTTTAAATTTTCATTGGGCACAGCTCATGTGGATTTCGAAATAACAATACGCGGGATTCGGCTCTATTCTTTACTTTTTTTCACTGAGACGCCTTTGGAACAGGTGTTTGACTATAATAGCAAGAAGAAATAGATAAAGAAACCGACTCGACTAACTGCGCACTATGAATCGTGAAACATTAGAAGGATTTAGCGTTTTTGGTGTTTATTATTTTTTAATTCGGCGCATTTTTTGTTGTTTTTATTTTGAATGCATATTTTCGGTTTTTATCAGTGGATGTTAAACATGCATTTTTTCGGCGAATATATATTCTGGTTTTATCATTGCTGTTAACAAAATTGTCGAAAAATGACACGAAGAAAAATGGCACGCATCAAACTGGCACAGGAATTAAGAAACACGAACACACAAGTACAAGCGAGTGAGATACTGGTACTAGGTAATTCGAGCGCGTTGTTGTAATGAATACTTCAAAACGAAAGAATAAAAACATAAAAGACGTGCATGTCCACACAGCAACCGTACATTTCACTTCCAATCAAGTCACGATTACTTAATTTGATTGCAATATGCACACATGTATTTGCCCAGGTTTTCTTAGTTGATAATACGCGTTCTCTTTTTTCTGGTTATCACCCTAACTTTAGAGAATGCCCTCACAACGTTCATACACGAAACAGGCAAGCTAAGGAGGTGAAGTGCGGCAGTACATAATAGTGGCGTATCAATCAATTGGGATGACCAAAAAGCAACTGGTACCACGTTTTCGAGCACAGCGTACTGCAGATATTCAAACAGCTCTGGCTACAAGGCTTGAATTGCGTCAGTGTCAGGAACAGCAAAATTTGAAGGTGCACATGTACATTGAGAAGCCACGGGGCAGTTCAGACTTCACATTTCGGTGAATGATGCAAACTTTAAACCAGAATGTTGTCAGTGCAGCGGAGTGCCCCATGCTACCTGAAATATTCCTAACGACACTGTCATGCCAATTTTTTTGCCACAACATTACAGAACGACTGATATGTTGGGGTGAGTTCGTACCGTCTTTCTTCATCCCCTAGGAGGAAGCCTGCTTCCCGCAGGCAGGCGTGGGCTCTGCGCCTCCTTCAATATTTTATCTTGTGGGATTTCCTTTTGAGATTACTACAGAGAGCTTGGGAGAGAGTGTTAAAAAAGGAATAAGAGATTTAGGACATATACGCGTGCCCTCCGCAGCACGCAGTGCTGCAAAAAACACGCCCATACCCCCCCCCCCCCCCCTTTTTCCAGGAAAATGAACTTTTACGGTTGAAACAGAATGCGGCAAAATAACTTAGGCAGACTTTTATCGTTTTCTTTTCGTTTAAAACAGAAACGCTGAGCCCTAAACATACGTAACGTCCGTGAAAGAGACACAGTCGAGCAAGCTACGCATTTCCAGCGGGTCAGCCATGAAGGTCATAAAGTTGCCCAAAGTTTATCCCATTGTTAATGTGTCATTCGTGTAGTCGCTGACAGATTTGAGATGACAGGAGAAGAATTCGACTTGTTTTTGTGGCAATCTAGACCTTTACGTTTCGGCTAGATGATCTATTTCAAGCGGGTGCGAACGGACGCACATGTTTTTGCAACGAATGACAATGTTGTTGAGGAATGGTTTCAGCGGAGCGCAAGTAATAAATAATTCAGGAGGCGCCTAATATTTTTTTATAAAACATCATGTGAGAACTTTTGTTTTTAATATTATCTAGAAGAACTTGATGTCGTAAGTTTAGGTCGACATGTTCTGTACAACTGATCTGAGACAATGCATGTTTTAGAAAAGTGCATCCCTTAAATGTCCCCAACGTGTTGCATGTGAAACACATAAATGAATGCCCTAAATTGACCTAGAACCTGTTTCGAACAATACACATTTTAATGTTAGTGTTTTGAGCTTTTTATTTGTTTGTTTAGTATAACGAAGTGTCAGAAACACACTCAGTTTGATAAACAAAATTCTTTCAGTCTCTTTCAGTTGTCTTTCGTATTTCGATGGTTCCCTTGGGCTTCAGGATGCATATTTGTTTTTCGTCACAGATCTATGAAAATAAAACGAGAGTCTGTATTTAGAGATCTTAGACGCGTCTAAAAGAAATAATTGTTCCACTTTTCAAACTGTCTTGTCTTCAATTGGTTTCTTTCACATACACGTTCAAGATAATTTTTGCAGTGTGCATGGGGTGGTGCCGTAGTATCTGAATGCACAGGCCCCATTAATGAACTATTCTGCATTTTAAGATGACCACGTAACAACCGGATAGGCATTTATAGCTACCTTCTAAAGGAAAAGAGAAAGGAACACGACGTTCACCGGAAACAGTAACTCATAATCTGGTTCCACATAGGTTTCACTTAAATCAACGTTCCAGATATTATTTTTGGAACAAGTCAATTTTTCAATTTGAATCGGGGATTATACAGAGCGCCCACGAATCCGGAAAAAGCCTTTCAAGTGACCGCATAAATTGGATTGGTAACGCATCACGATTCGATTAAACACAGAGGTGCCAGAAGGTGGTAGTTGAAGCATTGCATGAACATTTTAAAGAACACATTTATCCAAGTAAAAAAAAAAAAAAATATAACCGATTTTTTCTACCTAAGGTGCCTGCATACTATCCACGCACGCACTGACTGGCGAAACAACCGACAGATGGCGGCAGCGGCCCCGGCTCAAGCTTACCGCCCGGTCGCGCCAAGATGAGACGATGTGTTTTAATTAAAAACAGCACGCGCTCAATAAAACACATTGACTGGACACAAAACGATTAGAAGCAATGGTTCGTCGAGTAATTTCAGCTTCATGTTGTCTGTTTTGGGCGCGTCCGGGTGGTAAGCTGACGCAAACGTCGTAAAGCCCCTCTATCCTGGGAAAAGTGGCGCCATCCTTTGAACAAACCGCCGCACACACTATTTGTCAGCCAAGTGATGTGACATCTTCCTTTCGGTTTTGGACTTACGGCCGCCATTACTTTCCTTGGCTGTTGTTACCCCGCAACTGACGGGCTGCTGTGCCTGTGGAAACGGCGGCCGGAGAGCTTTTCAGTGTCCCTCTTGAACGAAAAACGAACCTCGAAGGAAGATCTTGCTTTACGGAGTTGGCTGAAAAGATTTCAACTTGACGGAAGCCGCAATTTTATGTGAGGTAGGTGCACTGTATAAAGCTTACCCAAATGAAAAATAGAGAGCTGTTTAGAGCGAGTTATGCAATCCATTCCACCGTAAGCGCGAGCGATGTAATAGCGAGACAACGCTGCAGACTTGGCATGCACGGACGCCCGTGCCGTGGAAGTAAGCGTCGTTCAAAACGGCCTGCTCCTGCTATGCTTTGTTTCGCACAAAGTTAATAAAAGTTCACAGCTTGCAACGCTCTCGCTGCTGCGGACGAAAGCATGTGGATGTATCTGTACCCCGTTTCAACATAAGTGCGAGCGAAGCCATGGCGACAAGCACGAGTATGCTTTCTCTGACGACGCACTCACTCTACGAGCGTGTGTGCTTAGCCGGCTTAAAGGGCGTTCGCTCTCGTAGCGTCAATAGGGTTTCCTTTGCTCGCATGTCTTATTGAAACATAAACTA
Organism: Ixodes persulcatus; assembly: GCA_013358835.2. NCBI lineage: Eukaryota > Metazoa > Arthropoda > Arachnida > Ixodida > Ixodidae > Ixodes > Ixodes persulcatus. The sequence goes on along the minus strand of JABSTQ010007999.1, from coordinate 35,215 downwards.
AAGCAAATAAATCATTTGAGATCAACCCCACGCTCGCCCAAGCAGCTTAAAAGCGCAGTCTTTACGTGCAGGTTTTTGGCAAGTCAAGCTAGGATCTAAAATCGGGCATTAGAGGTGATAGGCTCGCGACAAAAATTCGTACCTTCATTTCTATTACAGGACCACTTCAGTATCGATCAATTCAAAACACTAATCATGCAAAACAAAGGAGAGCAAAATATATTTTTTTCGCTACCATGTACCAAGAGGGCAAACCACCACTGCAAGAGAACTGGAAATGTATATGCTATGTGCAAAATCTCACATAACTATATTTTTTTTTGTTCAGTAAGACACCTTACATCAGTTTTACAATACAAATTCTGTGAACAAACTAAGGATTTTTGGTGCCCCCTTTACAAAATGCAATTCCATCTATTGGTTTCTGTTGGCTTCCTGAAGATCCGAAGAAACCCCCAACAAAGTCTGCACAGTGTACCACAAGGCAATGCCCACGGCACTGAAACATGCCCCGGACAGACTGCTGCGGCAACCACAGCTGCTCGTTAGTTTGGCAGTCTGATACTGTTTCGTGGTCGACCGAGGCCTATCTACCAGTATAGTCCGTTGCAACCTAAGAACGAAGGGCGAGGGTAAGTCGGGCTGGGGGTGGGAGGAAGCAGACGAAACGCTGGACAAGAGAGGGGGAAACCTCCTTCTCTCTTTAGAGTTCCGTCTGCTTCCTCCTCCCCGGCCCGTCTTACCCTCGCCCTTCGTTCTTAGGTTGCAACGGACTATAGTGCCATCTCTGTCTATTCTAGGAGTGCGTCCTCCCGAGGCCCCCCAGCAAGCTCCGAGCGGAGCTTTTTCCTCGGGTCAGTCTGCCGCAGCGACCACAGCTATTGGTGAGTTTGGCAGTCCGATACTCTTTCCAGTTCCACTGAGGCACACCTACCGGTAGTTCCGTCTCTGTCGATTCTAGGAGTGTGTCCTTCTGAGGCACCCCAGTAAGCTCCAAATGGCGTTCTACAAGACCTAACTCCCCGGCTTCCCCAGGGCAGTCTGCTTCGGCAACCCTAGCTACTGGCGAGTTTGACACTGAGATTGTTTCCAGGTCGACCAAGGCACACATACCACCAGTGTACTCTCTGTTAATTTGTTAATTCATGAAGTGTGTGCCCTGCCGTGGCGTCCCGTGCAAGGTCCGAGCAGCGCTCTACAGACCCTTGCTTCCCCAACTTATCCTGGACAGGTTGCCTCAACAACAGCAGCTGCTGATGAGTTTTCATTTTCGACTGCTATTTCCTGGAAGAGTGCAGACAGCTACGCAGTGTTACTTACATCCAAGCGTATTGTCTCTTTAAAAGAACTTCTGGACGTTATGGTGTTTAAATCGATAGCAACTTTATGTACACTATTTACAGTCAGAAAAGGGACATCGAAGCTAGGCGAAAAACGGTTGTAGCCGGCTCGTTCCCCCCGCTCCTCGTGTTCATCCGGTGGTGTTCGAGCCTTGCCTTGTTCTGTCCGCTGTTTCGTCTTCTTCTAGACCGACGTGGAAGTTTTTACACACTGCCCCCGAAATGAACTTTGTTCATTTTGCATTTACTTGGTAGAAACTTCTAAAGGAAAAAGCAGTTGAATGGGTCTTTTTACAAATACTCTGCCGGGTAATCTGATGGTACCAGATCGTATTTTTCTGTCTCTTCCAATAGAAACGTCTTCAACCGTTCCCATCTGCCATCGCTGTCTCGGTAGTAAGTTGTCTTTGATTAGGACAAGATCTCCGACTTTTATGTTGTGCGTCTTCGAGGTGATGGGTCTTTGCATATTTCTAGTCTCCAGTATGTATTCTGTTGACCACCTTCTCCAGAATTTACCCAGAACCTCTTCGCGGTGTTTCCACATTTGAAGAAGTTGATCTGCAGAAGTGTGGGTAACCTCTTTAAGTACAAGTGTGGGAAAAGATGGCGGTCGTTTCCCCGTAAGGAAATTAGCTGGCGACAATGACCCTGGTTCTCCTATGCCATTGTAGACGTAGGTGAGGGGTCGTGAATTTATAACAGCCTCTACTTCTGTCAGTACTGTGTAGAGTTCATCGGAGGTTAGACCCCTGCAGCCAAGGGCTTTTTTCAGCGACAGCATGACCGAGCGGACGAGTCGTTCGTAAAAACCTCCCCCCCATGGAGCCCGTTCGACGATGAATTTCCAGTGAATCTTGAAGGAACTCACTTGATTCGTGACTTCTTCGTCTCTAATAATGTTCCACAGGTTGTGCAGTTCCTCCTTACTTCTTTTGAATATTAAGGCATTGTCCGTATAAATTATTTGTGGGATGCCTCGCCTTGATATAAATCGTCAGAAGGCGTGTAGGAAGGATGTTGCTGTCATGTGTTCAACGAGTTCCAGGTGTACTGCTCTGGTCATGGTGCAAATAAATAAGGTTATATAAGCTTTCTGTGAGTTTGGCTTGCCTTTGACGAAGAGGGGGCCTGCGAAGTCACTCTCAGTCACCTCAAATGGATTGGCCTTTGTTACGCGATCGAGAGGTAACGGTGCGGTGACTTCATAAGCTGGTCTTGAATTGTAACATTGGCAGGTAACGCATTCCTTGATCACCAGTCTCACCAACTGTCGACCAGAGATAATAGAGTAGCGTTCTCTCAGTTGTACAAGAGTATCGTGCACTCCGGCGTGGAGGAGTCATTGGTGTTCTTGAAGCACGATAAGCCGGCAGTATCGGTGTTCTTTTGGTAGAACAATTGGATGTCGCTCGCTATAGGATGCGTTGCTGTGTTGTAATCGACCAGTAGCGCGTACCAGGCCCTCCTGATCGACAAACAAAGGCATGTCCTTCAGTTTTGATTCTATAGGTAGTTTTTGAGCTCGCTGCGTGCACTTAATTTCTTGCTGGAATAATGCCAGTTGTACTCTTCAAATCCAATACAGTTCGGCTTCGTGAATTTCATCCGTAGTCAGTGGTCCTTCTCGGTCACTCTTGTGTCTCAGCTTGCGAGCGAACCTGAGGATTCAGGCTGTAGTTCGGTGAAGTCCCTGAATTGAACTGCAGTGGTTTTGATCTAGTATGGCCGGTTCAATTGGTGTTACAATTTGCAAGACGTTCGCAGCACTTTTCTCTTCCAACTCACAAGGGAATTCTTCCTTTGGTATCGTCCTCGGGGGCCACGTTGCTTCATTCATTGTAATCCATGTGGTCCTTTAAACCACAGCTGATTGGTAATTAATTGCTCGGCAGATATTCCCCGTGTGATGAGATCCGCTGGATTGCCCTTTCTAGGACAGTGTCTCCAGCTTTGGTTTGTTATAGCATGAATCTCGCGCACTCGATTCTGAACAAACTGCTTCCATCTGTTGGCGTCTCCAAGGATCCAGCACAACGCAATCATGGAATCCGTCCGAAAATGTGTCTCCTTCAATTTCTCTTGAAAATGAGTTCTGATGTGATCATAGATTACTCGCAGCCACGAGGAAAGCCAAGAGCTCTAGTCTTGGCCAAGGTTACCTTTTTCAGCGGAGCCACTCGTGATTTGCAGAACATAAAGGTTGAACATGTTTCACCTGATATGCCCGTTGTGCACAGGTATGCTACAGCACCATACGCCACAGTGCTGGCATCCGCGAAAATGTGTAGTACCGTTCCTTGTGCTGGTTCAGTCATTTGATTTCTGTAGAACCGTGGTACAGCCACTTGACCCAGAAGGGGAAGTCCTTCACACCATCGATTCCACTCTTCTAGTATATCGTCGGATCAACGGGCTGTCCCAATCGATGTTCATACGCCAGAGTCGTTGGAAACAAAGTTTTGCAAGTATAGTGAAGGGTACCAGCATCCCAAGCGGGTCGTAAATTCTTGCCGTTGTCTGTAATACGGCTCGCTTGGTGTCTGTTCGGCTTTGAGAAAAGTTGACGACGTTGTCCGACGTAAATGACAATACGTCGGAGCTTGGTGTCCACGTGAGTCCAAGTACTTTGACGATACCTGGCAACTCTCCTAGCGATACCTGTTGACCCTGGTCTTCGTTGATTTTCTTTAAAACTTCTGGAGAGTTGGACGACCATTTGTGTAGTTTCATGGAGGCGAGGTTAAAAATTTCATTCGTCTCGGAGTAGATCTGTAGAGCTTGTTCTTCGTTGTCCGCACCCGTTAATATGTCATCAACGTAGATCGATTTCAGAAGTTTCTCAGTGGTTTCAGGGTACTGTGGGTTCATGAGTCTCAGGTGATGTTGAACTGTCGCTGCTAGGAGAAAGGGACTTGACGTCGTGCCAAACGGGACTCTCGTCATTCTCCAGATTTCGATTTTTGGAAGTGGATGGTCTGCCTCTGGCTTGCTTTCAAACCACAGGAAACGCAAGGCATCTCTGTCCTTGCAGTTGATAGAAATCTGCAGGAATGCCTTCTCGATATCCGCGACGAGAGCAATTTTATGTGTCCTGAAGTTTAGAAGTAGCCCCACTAAGTCAGCATTCAGATTTGGGCCGCTCTCTAGGTTTTCATTTAAGGACTTCGATCGATGGCCATGCGACGAAGCATCAAAAACTACGCGGAGCTTGGTTGTTCGACTTTCCTTGACTACTGCTTGATGTGGCATGTAGTAGGTGACACCGTCACTGTTTTCGCTTTCTACTTTCTCCGCCATACTCTCTTTTTCATATTTTCTTATGGCTGAGTCATACGCAGACAGAATCTTTTCATTACGTCTGAGCCTTCTGGTGAGTTGCATCAGTCGTTTTTCAGCACCTTCCTTATTGTTCTGTAGGTGTACCAAAGGCTTCCAAGGAAGGGATACCTCGTAACGTTCTCCGTTGCTCGTTATCGTTTCTTCAAAGGACGTTAGTACGGAGTTGTTCGAACTATCGCTTTCGTCTTGCTTGACTCCTATAGCCTCCAGATCCCAGAATTTTCGTAGAAGGTTTTCGGTGTTCCTCGTTATCGCTGACGTCCTGAGTGCGACCGTTTGGGAGTGTTGTAACACTGTGGAGCTTAGGCTCATGGGACCGTGCACAGTCCATCCAAACGACGTCTCGATGGCTTTGATATTGCCGTTGAGTTTCGTGACTTGTCCAGTGACAAAATCCCAATAATGTTCAGCGCCGATTAGAATGTCGATATGGTTGGAATTGTCGTCGTTAGCGATAACAGCGATCGCATAATTCAGCTGACGTAGCTCTTGTACGACGTTGTTATCCGGTTGTGGCAGTCGTTGATCGCAAATTATGCTGGTTTCAAGAGCCTCAAGGTGGTAAGTATATCCATCGTGTTTGCTTTGCAGAGTAATGAAGACCCTTCGAAAGTTCTTCTCCTGGTTATGTCCACCGAAATACCCTACTGCAAGTCGTTCGCTTCCCACAACATTGCAGCCCAGTCTCCGAGATAAGTCTTCGGTTATAAAGGATCTCTGGCTACCGCCGTCAAACAATACTCTAGCCATCGCTTTGTTTTTGGTTCCAGAAGCCCACGCTTCGGCCGTTTGTAACAGCACTATCCTTTGGTCCGAAGTCTCAGTCGTTGATTTTAGCTGTAACGGAGCTGTGCCAGCGACATTCTTTTGTCCGCCGTTCTTAAATTTAGGGTCGCACATCGTGGAAGCGTGTCGGCCTCGGCAGTGCTTACATGTGATTCTTCTTCGGCAGTTCTTAGACATATGGTTCACAAGGGTGCAGCGAAAACACCTGCCGTGTTTTTGTAGCATCGTCTTCTTTTGTTCCAGTGAAACTGTCGAAGTGCACTCTTCCGTCTTGTGTTCTTTAGATTTGCAAATGAAGCACGGTGTTCTGAGATCCGTTTGTTGAAGTAGTGCAGACGATGATGGTTTACAAATGTTCTGCTTATCAGGATATCTTTTACCTCCTGCCAGTGCATTCGTTTTTTTTTGTCAGAGGGTGCTCCAATCTCGCAGGTGTATACGTTTGTTCACGACTTTCGATTTCTATCTTCAAGGCTTGGAGTAACGATGTTAGCGCTGCTGGCTGTTCTCTAGGAACTCGCGCTCGCGCTCCTTCCTCATTTTGTTCTTGGGCGTTCCCTTCCTGTCGAATCACCTCTCTGTTATAGTGAAGCATTATCTCTGAAGGAAGGAGTCTCACGAGGAGATGATGTAGCATCGAAGAGTAAGATTCTTCACTCACACCGAGAGACTTGAGTCCACGTACATGGGCCTGCACATTATCATAAAGACCTCGCAGTCCACGTACGTCTTGTGCAGAAGGTACCGGGTTAAGGTCCAGTAGCTTTTCCATATGATCTTGTATGAGCCGTTTCTCGTTGCCGAATCGGCTAATAAGGATGTCTACTGCATCCTTGTAGCAGATGGACGTTGATGGGAGTCCGACGATGGCTGCAGCGGCGTCTCCCGTTAGCGAAGTTCTCAAGTAATTGAACTTGTCGCAAGCTGTTAGCGCCTCGTTGTGATGAACCGCTTGCTGAAATTGCTCCCAAAACGGTTGCCAGTGTCGCTGTTGGCCGTTAAACTTGAGAAGCTCAAGTTTGGGAAGCTTTACCTTTAAGGTACTCGTCGGTTCTCCGATTCTTGCACTGTTTCCAGGGTTTGTTGTCTCGGTCGGTGTTCGTTGGTGTAGAGTTCGGGTTGAGTAGTCCAGCTGAGCCAGGTAGGTGACGGCGCGGTCGTTGTACTCGAATGCGCGGGTGTATTCTTGTTCCGCGTCGTCCCCCAAGAAAGGCTCGATGGCGACATCTGTTTCGGTCATTTGAGTATGCAGACTACCCAATCGTTGCCTGAGGATTTCGATATCCCGTTCGATGATTGGATCACGTTGAAGAGCAGCGTCGATGTCTGGTATCAGCCTTGTCAGTTGGCTTCGCAGTGCCTTCCGTTTCAGTTTAAGACGATCCATGAGTAGTAGTCAGCCGACTTGAATGGAACGTATCAGTAGTCCTGCGTTAGTTGCTGAAGATTCGGTAGTTTCCTCGTCCAGGTTCCTCTCGTTGCGTCTCGTTCCCGGGTTTCGGCACCATTTAGAAGAACTTCTGGACGTTATGTTGTTTAAATCGATAGCAACTTTATGTACACTATTTACAGTCAGAAAAGGAACATCGAAGCTAGGCGAAAAACGGTTGTAGCCGGCTCGTTCCCCCCGCTCGTGATGGTTCTCGGTGGCGCTCGAGCCTTGGCTTGTTCTGTCAGCTGTTTCGTCGTCTTCTAGACCGACGTGGAAGTTTTTGATTCTTGTGGAAGCCCGGTTGTAACTTGTGCAATAGTAAATTTAAACTTAGACAAACTGGGAACGAGCTGATAAAATAACTTTTAAGAAAGCAAAGCGATACACCTCTAAAGCTGTAGCGCTCCAGTTTAATAATTAGAATAGAGTGATCAACAGTGTTAAATGCTTTTTATATCAAGAAATATGGTGAGGGTGTTATTATTTTCATTAAGTTAATTATTTATTGATTGGCTGAGTGAAATGATGGCACTTAAAGTAGATTTATTGGGACAGAAGCCGTGCTGGAGCGTTGTTATTGTGAGGTGGCGCTAGTGACCTGTACTAATATACTCAACTAGATGGCGCGATACGTGTTGTTAAGTTTGATATGTAAATGAAGGAGTGAAGCAAGTCGCTTCAGTTCATTACGTGCTGCCTGCCTTGGAGTACGTTTCCTCTACATGGTATCAGAAGGGGTGGCGGCCCGCATGACCACTCGTCTCCTCCGATTCCGCCGAGGTGGTCTCGACAGAGTCAGCTCGGGAGTTCGCGCTACGCAATGACCGGCGGCAGGGGGTCAGAAAAACTGATGGCGGCCGCACCCCGCCCCCAGCTTCGTCGTGCAGCCACCGCAACAGTTCGACTTCAAGAATGCGGGTCAGTGGCCGCAATGGGTACAGCGCTTCGAGGACTATTTGTTCGCATCCGGATTCTACGCCGCATAAGATGAAGTGCGCACACGGACTTTGCTCTACTGCATGGATCTCAAGCACAAACCATCTTGACTTCACTCGCACTCGGGTATGACGAGCTCGGCGACTACTACCCAATTCACACGACCCTAAAGGTACCTTGAACTAAGGGACCTTTATTCTCTGCGGCCAATCAATTAACGACCTTCCGCGCGTGGCGTGTGCTCGCGACCCAAGAGCACGGGCTGATTCGCCGATAGCAAAGGGCCCTATGTTAAAGGTACCGTTATGTTGACCGTGTGAATGTGGTATACGCCTGGCCAAGGAAACGTTCGACGGCTACTTCGTACATCCCGTGAACGAGTTGTACGAAAGTGCACGGTTCATTAGACGGGCTCAGCAGCCCGGTGAGTCAGCGGACGCATTTTACACGGCTCTTTGTAACATGGCGAAGCGTTGCAACGACCGCACATTGGAAGTTGAGGACCGTCTTGTTGTGTCCTTGATACGTAAGAACTCAACTTTATTATAGTATATAAACCAGCCCGTGTGGCTGGCGGAGATTACATTGTGGAGGTCGCTCCAACGCTCGGCGGGGACGCGCGAGGGTCTCTCGGGGCGCAGGGTCCGCAGGCGCGCAAGGCACGCGCAAACGAAACCTGACACGCGCCCGGTTCGGTGCTCTCCGGACGCGTGGTCCCATCTGGTGCAACCTGGGGGAACCCCAATATACGCGACTCTTCATTGAGGACCGGGGCGGGAGAACTTGAATACACAACACGTCTGATACGGGATCGTTTCGTTGTCCGGTTTGCTTGATACTAAGTTATCGGACCGACTCTGCCGAAACTTGAAATTGACGCTCGAAGAATCTCTCGTTCAAGTGCGTCAGCACGAAGATTCCGAAGCCGAACGAAAACTTCGTGAGTCAGCGGCATCGGGGACCACTGCGTTAAACATCGAAGCGGCCAAGGTGGAAAAGCACCGCCCACCGTGTCTAGACAAGCGCAAGCACAGGCGACGGGCGGGTCGGTTACCTCCATAAGCATCTACTGTAGGCGGTCTTCCCATCCGCTTTCGGAGTGCCCCGCCAACAGAGCAGCGTGTAATTTGTGTCACAACAAAGGGCACTTTGCTGCAGTCTGCCGAGCAAGAAAAGCAAAGTTGTCGCCGGTAGAACTCGCGGCTGTCAGCGCATGGCGCGGCGCCAGAAGAAAGTTGGTCGAGGTCAAGGTTAACGGACTAGCCCTGAACTTTAAAGTGGACAGCGGTGCCAAGGCGCCAAGGCGTCTGTTGTATTAAGAACGCTTTCAGGAATCCCGGCGCATCTTTAGCGACCGGACGGAGAGCTGGCTGGACCGGGCGGGCACACATTGGAGGTTTTGGGGACCGTCATGGCCAGTTGTAAGTCGTCCGTTCCCAGACTGTGCCTCTTTTGGATTTCCCTGCAATCCAAGCCCTTAGAGTCGTGAAGTTTGTGGAACACATCCGAGAAGTTCCTCTGCAACAAGCCGGGGTGGTCTTTCCGTCTGATCTGTTTCAAGGCCTTGGTAAGCTTCCCGGCGAATACACAATTCGTCTGCAACCAGATGCTGTTCTGTTTTCGTTGCCTGTTGCAATACGGATCCTGATTCCACTGCAAGGCCAGGTCGAATCTGAGTTGGACAAGATGGAAAGCAAGGGTGTCATTTGTCGGGTTGTGAACCCGACGCCATGGAGTGCAGGACTCGTGGTGGTGCCGAAATCAGCTGGAGGGTCCTGACTGTGCGTAGACCTTACAAATTTAAACAAGATCGTCCTCCGGGAACGCCACATCCTGCCCACGATTGACCAAGTTTTGGGTCTTCTCGGGGATGCACGGGTGTTCTCGAAGCTCGATGCGACGTAGAGCTTCCACCAAGTCAAGTTGACTGAGGGTTGCCAAGAAATGACGGCCTTCAGAACTCCCTTCGGGCGTTACTGGTTTCGCCGTCTGCCTTTTGGCATCGCCTCAGCGCCTGAGTATTTCTAGCGTGTAATGGCCAACATTTTGGAAGGGCAGACGGGCGCCATCAAAATGATTGACGATATCCTTGTGTTCGGTCGAGACCGTGCGGAGCATTACCAGCGCCTGAGAGAGGTGGTGCAGAGCTTGACCAAGGCGGACCTGACGCTCAACAGAGAAAAGTTCAAGTTCGGCGGGGTATACTCCGGCTTTTACCGAATGATTAAACGTGCGCTGCAATGTGATGCAGTAGATCGATATTTAATTTCAGCCTTTTAATTGGAATTTCGTCAGACCCCGCTGATTTACTTGTAAGCATTGTAGAAATTATGGATTCAGTGTCATTTCCTCAAACATTTATGTTACGCGGGCAAAACTCGGGCTGGTGTAACATCGGCGACCTGCTTGAGATAATGTCGTTTGCAAGCAGCTAGTGGGCAAATGTTAGCAAATAAGCGATTAAGACCTTCAACTGGCGTTTATCAACCTTGTCGGGCTTTATCAACACCCCCTAGAATAATGAAATCCTTCACATAGCCTCAGTCATCTCCCTTCATAAAACGTCATCAAAGGCGGATCGTGTTAACTCGGCTATTGGACCCGAGCCCGCCCTTCGACGTGCTGATTGGACGCAAGCCCCAGACGAACACTGGCACAGCACTCGTGCCCAAACTCGGGCCTCGATCGATCTGACTCTGATGACGGTGCGGAGCTTTTCTGTCTAGGTGGTGTTGCTTTATTCACTTCCCTGCTCCTGGTGTTGATGACATTACACTTTTTTTTTCTAAACTATGAAGTTGGTTTTGATAATATTAGAATAATATTTTTTTTACATTTTATTATAAGTAACACTGACAAGTTTAAACAAAGCTTATATTAATTAAGAAAAAGGTGTTGGGTCTATGCTGTCACAGCTTTTGATGCCAAGTGTTTTTATCTTTTAGAGCGCAAGGAATGCGCTGCGTCATCCAGGGGCAGAGAGGGTCGGAGTAACGCCCTTGCTTCAACTCGCTCGAACAGTTTGCAATCGCACTTTTTAGCACACCTGCCCAATTGCTGAAGTCATGATTCACGTATGAATTTTATATGGTCGTAAAATCAAATGTTGATAGCGTGTCTCTTAATTTTTATAGTTGATTTGCCGTCTAAATTATTGACGCGATCTCACATCTGGTGTTCATCACTGGGACAAGTATGAATATAGGAAAGTGGTATACGGATGTGAAATTCGTAAACTCCAGCATCATTTGTTTTAATGTTAGTAAGAATGTGATCAACGAGATTTGATGGAACGTCGTTACTCTAGCTGGCTCGCTGATATCATTTGTAAAGTTGAACGACTGTACAAGATGAACATATTCCATGTGCATATTTTTGAGAACATCAAAATTAGGCCCCACAACTGATTGTTACTTTGTAATTGTCAATGATGTAAGTATATCTTCTACTAGGTTCCGGCATAATGACAAGCACGAGTCCAGTGGTTTGTACACTGCACCAGCCACTATGCCACAATTCGGTTAAAAAATAAAGCTTCAACACAAGTCGAAGAGCGAGAAAGCAGAGTTCATCGCTCAGTCGTTCATCGCTCGATCCAAAGAGATAAAGCGATTTTGTACAGTTCGCCAATACACCGCCAAACGCGACGAGCCAGCTCCCATTTCGGCGGCTGAGTCAAGCCAGCCAGCCAGCCGCATAGCTACGCAAACCGATCCTCGAGCAATTTCCGGCTGTCAACTCGCGAGCTGATTGGCCGGCACCACGGCGTACGCTTCCGGATACGCCACGCCGAAATACGCTGAGGCGCCGTGATCCGTCTCGGTCGGATCGCCGAATACGCGCGTGTTTACGCCGTCCTTGAGGCGTCGAGAAAGCGCTCGTTCCGACGCCTGCTATACGTCGGGATTACGTCCACCGAAACGCCCATGAATGCGGCAAAAATATGCGCTCTGTGGTTTGGCCTTTCTCCGAGTAGTGACGTCAAAACGTCTGGCGTCCCAACGCTTTGCGTTTTTAACTTTGGAACGCGTGAAACGGCGTTTTTTGGCTCACATTTTTAGCGTCTTAGCTTTGACCTGTGCTTCGACGGCGTGCGAATTTTAATTCTAAAGCATATGCCCCATTACGCGAAAATCCGGCGGCGTCGGCGGCGTGGCCGAGCGATGGTACCAAAAATGGCCGACGGTGCAAAGAGTAAAAACGCGTCAGAAATGCTCGAATTGACGTCGAATTTCTCAGCGAGGTTCCTGTAAACAAAGTAAATTAATGGCTTTGAAAAGAAAATTCGGTAGACTCGTTCTAGGTGGGAATCGAAAACGGGCCTCCGGGGTCCGGGACGAGCATGCTTTCCCGACGCCACGGCGACTCCACGGTTCTGACTGACTAAATGTGTGCCTAGTGCGTGCGTCACTGCACTATGGCCAACAAATACGCATACACACACGCACACCGAATCAGCAGAAAGAACTTTAATGCATGTCGAAAACATCAATCAAAAACATTTTACCAAAGGGACTATAATTATTTCGCAATCCCACAGGTGAGCAGTCTTAAAGGGGGGGGGGGGGGGGGGGGGCGCAATGATTTTAAGAATAAAAGAATTTGCATCTCGTCATTTTTACGTTGTTTATCGTGTCCCGGAGGTTGGAGAAAACATCTCCTTCAGTAAAAACGGGCGCGATTCCGCTGCATAATCGCAAAGCAAACGTCTAGCTTTTTCCCCCACCTGCAGCCGCGAGTGGAAGCCGAAGGAACTACGGCGAAAAGATTACGTGACCTCGGTCGGCTCTAAGCTGCAGCATAACGCCCGCTAATGTCAGCAGAGAGAGGGAGATTAAGCGTCCTCCGAGAGAGCACACGGGAAGCTACACGGCTCCCCGAATTACGTCACTAGGAGGGGGATCAGGTGTGACCCTGAAGACTGGGAGTGAGTAGAGGGGTGCAAAAAAAATGCCAATATTTATCTTTTTTTCTTTTTACACAACTAGGACACGCAGGCGAAATCTGTTTTCTGTTCTTTACTTTACAAGGGTCGCAGGGCAACTTCCACAAATGTTTTACCGAAGTCCGGAAATCACTGCCCCCCCCCCCCCCCCCCCACCTTTAAGTGTCTCTGCCGAATTTTTTGTCCTTTCTTTGTATTTTTTTTTTCGTTATCTCGCGTTCCGCTCCAGAACAGACACGCTTCTACATGTGTGACAGTTTTAAGACGCTAAAGTTAGTACCACCCAACAGAAGTCTTAACAACGCGTTCGAAGAGTAAATAGAGACAGAAGCAGCTAGCGTTTGCCTTAACCCACAAATCATTCCAGTCAGAGCTCGGCGTTCTGATATCCCCGCGTGCACTCATCTCCTTCTCTCCCTCACTTCCTCGTCGCATAGGCTACAAACCGAAGCCTTGGTCTCCTGCAGAGTGCTCTTCTCCGCATCGTCGATTCTTATGCGGAGAAGCTTGCAAGAAAGAACGCGGGCTTCGAGCGCCGATGAATCAGGTCTGAGAAGTGGCGATTTTTTTTTTTTATATTTGTTTGTTTTTGGGGGTCGGGCTATTCTAGATTTTGGGAGCGTGACCTTTCAACCTGAAAACTGCTATGTCGCAATATGTCCGCCTTTAGAGCCGAACCTGCTCTCCTTGGAAATTGGTGTAATTGTTCGGAGCAATTGTTTGTTGGCTTACGAGGGCATGTACTGTCGTTACTTCTGTCCGTAATCTTTCTGAAATAGTTTCGGTGGGAGTAGTTGGAACGTTTTATTGGATAACTGTATCGCTTTTTTTATGACTCGCACAATTAAAATAAATTAACGCCTTTGTGTTGGATTGACAGTAACGTCACGGCGGCACCACTTGTGAATCAACAGCGTTGTCTTGTCTCTGTTCTGCAGTTCGAAGACTCGTACATGTATTCCACCTGAAGCTCTTGCGCTAAGCAGAAACGCTGCAAAAGATTCGCTTCAAGTCATATTTTGCACGCGACAGTACGTTCTCACGCACTACTTTTCGTACTTTAAATCATTGCCTCGTTATTTTAACATGTTTGCGTTTTTTTATATTTTTGTTTAAGCATGCAGCTCGTGAAGTGTCTACCAATTGAGTAACTGATTGAGTAAAAGAGCGAACTTACCTGAAGAAAAAGTAAAGAAAGAAAAAGGCTTAACTCATATGGAAACGCAGTGAAGCCACCGGTCTTCAAACAATACGGCGCCGTTTGGCACGGGAGTCAAGAGATGACGCAAGTGGTCGCGACAGCAACCGCCTCCAACGAAAGAGCGTATACGGCGCCGAAAGCCGGCATCATTAGCAGACAATCTTTTCGACTCAAAAGCGGCGCGAGCTTTTTCGATGTTAGGTGTCAATGCATGATTCTATCATCCTTACTAATAAAACACATTGATGGACACATAATCGATCAAAACAACGGTTTCTCGAGTTATTTTGACTGTCTTTTGGGGGGGTACTTATGTCACTATTTTAAAACCCGAGACGTAGGACAAAATAAGAAAAGAAAAAACGGGATAGCAAAGACTATGTCGTCTGCTTTGCAGTTCCTTGTTGTTACCGCGCTTGTTTTTGATTCTGCGACTGTCGCCGCCTGCGGAACGCGCGCCGCTTTTCAACCGAAAAGATCGTCTGCTAAAGAAAAGACGCCGGCTCTCGGCGCCGTATGCTCGTTCGTTGGCGGTTGGCGTCGCGCCCGCTTGCGCCATCTCTTGTCTCCCGTGCCAAGACCGGTGGCTTCGCAGCGTTTCCATATGAGTTAAGCCTTTTTCTCTTTTTACTTTTTCTTCAGGTGGAGTTCGCTATTTGCAAATTTTATTTAAAAAATGTACCACCTGTGGACAACGCTGGACAATATCGTGGCGCGATAGTTTAAGAAACCGACTTTTTCGGTCGATTTAAAGAGCCTGGCCGCTATTTGAGACACCCTGTAAATAGTGTTACTTTTTAGACTCTAGTAAAGCGGCATGCTTACTTTCTTTTTCAAATTTCTATGGGTTTACTCAGTTTAACTCCTGCCAAAATACAGCTGACAATGTCCTCGATTTATGCTTGTCAAATGCTTTCATAGAGACTATTGTTCCGGCTGTCATACCGTTGGTGCGTGTTGACGTATATCATCCTCCCGTTGTAGCTCAGTTTCGCCTGTCATGTAGGCCCCGTGTTAGTCATCAGCTCTCTTCGTTTGTTTTTTTTTTCGTAATGGTGAATACTACGGGTTTTACAATCGCCTTGCTCATTTAAACTGGTCTGAGGTATTATCGTACCAAAACGCTGATTCGGCCACTACTAAGTTGACTTCGGTACTATCTAATGCAATGATGGATTTTATTCCGAAACAACAAGCACCTAAATCTAAGTATCCCAGCTGTTTTTCGAGAGGGTAAGGTGCCTGCTTCGTATAAAGTCGCACTATAATCGAACATATAAGAAAACTAGACTGAACGTCTGGTACTTTAAATTCAGTGTTGCGTGCTCTAGTGAAAATGGTATAAAAGACTGATAAACTTTTGGACTCATCGAATGTTTAAAAACGTTTAACTAAAAAACCTCGCACGTTCTGGCGTTATGCTAAAAACCATATGCGCGACAATGCACAAAATTTGTGCTTACGAGGATCAACTGGCTTTCTGTCCTCGCCAGTTGATATAGCAATTCGTGTTTCTGATTACTTTAGCTGCTGCTAATCTAGTTCGAGAACTGCTGGTACAACAGACCGCTTTAAAGGGCAACTCCGCTCAATTCCGAAAATTTCGGGATAGTGAGTGATTTTGCATTAAAAAGCCCTAGTAAAAGACACCACGTCGTTTGCTTCGCGAAAAATGGGATATATATTTTTAAATGTAATTTTAAACACGAGCGGAAATCGAAACCGAAACTTCGGCTCCGTCCTGCAACATTGGCCTCGGGCTGCTAAGAAGATGACCATCACGTGGTACGAGATGTCACGTGATCCTCTACGCAACGACGGGCGGGATTAGGGTGGGCCAAGGCCCTGGGGCGGTCGTGTGCCAGGCGCAAGTGTCGTCTGCACCGCACTCTTCGCCACGTTTTGGCGTCTACGACATTCGACGACTGGCGAATTCGCGTGGTTCTTTCTGCGCGATCTCGAGCGCTCTTTCCAGAGCGCGCGAGATCGGGTGGTGGAGAGAGAGTGCTGTGGCCTGATCGGCTGGTTCATTCCGAGGGCGACTCTCCCTCTCAGAGCGCTCTCTAGCACTCCGTCGGTAGCCGTCGGAGTGCGGAGCGGCGCAGGTGTCACGTGGTACTTGGACGGGGATCACGTGGTTTTGTTGACGATGGCCGGCAGTGGTCTGTGGTGGTGTGCGGGGTCCGGCATGACGGTGATTGAGGTGTGGTTCTACAAAGTGCTTGTGCATTCGACGCGGTGCGAGGATTACAACGGACGGGACGACATTCGTTTGTGACCGTAACAGGAAAAGTGGACGTGTGAAGTATCCCCAGTGCGTTCACGAGATCGTCCATCTCACGGCGGTGAATGCGCTAAGCCTAACCGACGAAAACAGCTCGCAGAGCTCGCCGCGGTTTTACCGAGTTTTGTGGTCGCTTCAAGAAATTTTCAGGTTTGGTGAAAGTGCGTTCAAAGGTTTGTGTTGTAAAATAAATGGAAAGACGAATATAATGCACAGTCATTTTTGTCACATGGCGATATGTGCTATATCCTCCTTGCACGATATTTCGCCGTGGGAAAATTACGGTTTATTAACCATTTTATATTTGCCTGGCCTGCCGTACGCATGACCACTATCGCAGCGCGCTGTCGAAAACGCGATGAGTTGACAACTCTTTCCAAGCATTGGCTTTCGTTCCTTTCTGCAAAGATCAGTTCGCATACTGCTGTTTTCTTTTTCTTTTTACATGCCGATGCGTAAAACAATTTACGTCACAACCGCTATTTTATCACGTTGCGAGCGTAAATTTTGCTCAATCGTCCACCGTACTCTGTCAAACCTTTTTTTCTTTTTTATTCATTATTGATGTCAAGAAGTTTTACCTCAGCGACTGGTCTGAGAATGTCCGAGCGCTCTGAACCCAGCAGCTGTGATCGGCTGAAAAGGATCCCGAGTAGCTCTGGCGGCGAGGAGGGGGCGCTCTGCTGAATCAAGGTCAGAGGAAAGAGGCGACCACCCGAATTCACCAGACGTCTGCACAACTGCGGCATATGTCTGCGCACGTAGTATCCGTAGTGTGGACGAAACTCCGAGAGATAATAATCACAAACGGTGAGACGACGACGGCGGTTGTGACGCGGGAGATTGCGGTAACGGCGGAACCACGGTGAGTCGGCCGTACGGCTCCCAAGAAGCGCGCGGCGCAAACGCGTTACGCCAATCACGTGGACACCGCTGAGCGCCGATAGGAAACGTTGATGATGTCATCCGCTACGCTCACACAGAGAAGTAAAAACAAGCAAAAGGGGGCAGTGGTGATTACGTCTAGCCCAATGTTGGCTGCGCCCACGCCGTAGCCTTGACCATAGAGTTATTATAATGTACGCTAGAGGTTCAAGTGGCGCTTGTGTGCTGGCGCAAACTGAAGCAGACAGATACCAGTCGAAAATTGACTTCCGGTAATGCATTTCTATTGGAAAAGGTGAGTGCATTTTCTCCTTGCGCTCGATTATAAGAGCAAATATCCGGAATAATTCGTACGTACAAATAGCTTGAACATTTCTCAGTCAGGCCGACAAAATAATTGGTCAGTTACGGCGTTTTTCTGTCAAATTCGTCGCATTAAAAACGGGGCTAAACCGGCTTCGTACGTGTATTTATGTGCACTGTCGGGCACTGTTAGCGCGAACACGACGTCGGCGCTTTTCAGCATGAGGGATATACGTGCCAAACGAACGAAGAACATCTGTAAATTAAGGGAGACGGCAAGAACTACGCAGTAACACTGGATCAGTAACTACCCGTGCATATGCGATCAAAATAAAGTGAAGGTCACGTAATATATTCCGATTTTAAATAAGTAAGTACCGCTTTATTCTTTCTGCTCTGTGCGAAGATGTTTGTTCTACGTTCAAGATATCACTCGCACGCTCGAAATCTTTGAAAACAAACGCCCGATAAAAGCTGCCCGGCAGAGAAAACAATACGAAGAGACACCTTTTATAGCCCGCGTACACCCGTCGGCGATATGAAGGTGAACGCCGGACCGTCGACCGGTCCGGCGTTCACCAGTCCGAAATTGACTTCCAGTAATGCATTTCTATGGGAAAAAGCGAGTGCATTTTCTCTCTGCGCTCGATTATAAGAGCAAATATCACAAATAATTCGTACGTACTATGCACATTGGAAGATTTTTCAGTCACGCAGACGAAATAATTGGTCAGTTACGGCGTTTTTATTTTAAATTCGCGGTTTAAAATTTTAAGTTTTAAACCGCTTCGTACATGTATTTGTGTGCACTGTCGGACATTATTAGCGCGAACACGGCGTCGGCGCTTTCTAAACGAACGAAGGACATCTGGAAAACCAAGAGAGACGGCAAGAACTACGCAGTAACAGTGGATATGTAACTCCTCGTGCATGCAGACGATCAAAATAAATTGAAAGCCACGTAATATAGTCCGATTTCCATTAAATAAGTACTGCTTTATTCTTTCTGCTCATGAATATGTGCGAAGATGCTTGTTCTGGGTTCAAAGCATCACCCGCACGCTCCAAATCTTTGCAAATAGGAAAAAGCCAGGCAACAGGTGCCCGATAAAAACTGCCCGACATAGGAAATAATAAAAAGCCACACCTTTGTACCCACATACTTTAGTTTTTACGTTCGAATGTTTTTCAAACGATCGTAAAGATGCGCACAACGGAGTCATTTTCATATAATGACAGGACGAGCATATTAGCATATTAGAGAATCGAGGAACCGCACGTTACTTCCATTTTGAATATAATCGGCCAGAACAGATACAGTGGAAGAGGTTACAGGGGTGCCACCTCCATCGCCCCAGCGGACGCGCCGCGTCTTAATAACCGAAGTTAAAATGCACCTAGGTCGGGACGTGCTACCTGAAAGCGCCGCTGAGGCATGGTCGTTAAAAACCAATATTAAATATGCCGCAAAACCTTGCAAACTAAAGATTTTAAAAACATCACGCGCCCTTCATTTTGTACTAATCTCTAATAAATATCATACAAAAAAAGTATTTTTCGTTTGTTTTTACGCAAAAACATGCTTTATAAAGCTCAAGGTGACCACAGTACAGACAAATGATAAAGAGTGGCGCTGTTATCGCATTTAGCTCGGTCTCGGTGGGACGCCAGCGGCCCAGGTTTCGACGGCGAGTTTCCCAACTGAGTATTCTAGTAACGTTGTCTCTAGCCATCATAGTAATATGGCGGACAGCGCAATGGCGGCAGGCCGTCATAAAATAGCCGTAGATCTAGTACACTGTACCGTGGGTGATATTTCGTGCTTGATTGAAGTTGTTCGACGAAGCAGATTCTTGAAACCCGGCGTGAACGGTAGCCTCGTCTTTGAGGACCCGGCGAAAGTTCTACGAAAGCGCAGCACCGGGGGAAAGCAGCGCAGCTCGCATCGAAATCAGACTATGTACCGGCGTCTGCTTTCGATGTTTCTTTCGATGCGACTTTCGATGCGTGCTGTGCTGCTTTTCCCCGGTGCTGCACAATTTCGTGAAACCTTCGCCGGGTCCTCAAGACCGGGCTACCGTTCACGATGAATGAAGGCATGCAATATATAAAGCGCCATCGGCAACTGTAGAGAACCTTGCACACACTCTACATTTCCTTTCGATCGTTCATCTTTTGCTTAGAATCGTCGCTCGTTTTTACATACTTGCCAAGGTACAGAGGTTTGGGCCTGAATTATAACGACGTTTAACATTGTTCAGTGGTAAAAAAAAATGCGTGTAACTAGAGCAAGAACAATTTCACAATATTAATAAAGGTACATATTATACGGTACAACCGAAATGACAAAAGTTATTCATGTTATTTCCGGCGAAGAGACAAAATTCACGCGCGTTTTCCCATAGGAATACACAAGAGCGCAACAAAAGTAGACTGGTTGCTGTCTGCTTCAATTTGCCTCCCGGAAGTCGCACAGACACTAGCGCCAGTTGAACCTCTAGCGTACATTATAATAACTCTATCCATTTCACGACTACGCGCTACGCTCCGCCGGCGGTCGGCGAGGTGTCAAACAACGTCAAATCTGTTGCGTGGTGATTTCGTTTGATACTTCTTTCGAAACGATGCACACGATATACCCCGAGTTTCAGCAAACATTAGTTTAGTTTCGGTTTCTAAATTTGGCTTTTAGAGACAAAAAAAAAAAAACACTCCCCCCCCCCCCCTTAATTATGTGTATTTCGCCGTTTTGCGTTCAAGATACAATATGTTATTTTCTTTATTGCGTATGTTATTTCAGTGATGTGCGCCACTAGTATGGTGTAGTTTTGGAATTTGTACCCTATAAACGAGGAAACACTATTGTTCTTTCTTTCAAGGCGCTACCGGCTGTTGGTCAGCAAAGCATCTTGTCTTTAGTCTTTATTTATTTGGCTCTCGAAAGCCGCGGCACCGCGGAAAGGCAGCAGCCAGTACCATGGAGGCCCGCGGTGCCGCGTCTAGTGAACACGATAATGTGATGACTATATACATGCAAGATGACGACGACATGGATTGTTGGTATTGGGGAGGATGGCAATCCGATTCGCAGAAGCCCAGATTTTGTGGAGGCGGGTTGGGCGGGTCAGCAGCGAGCCATGGGGATCTGGCACGCCGTTCAATCGGTGCGTGAAGGAGCCCCAGGAACATGATGGCGCTGTTTCTCACGGGGGTACACTGGGGTCGAAGCATCAGGCTCCAAGGAGGCAGGCCAGTCAAAGTACATGGTGTCACAAAAAAAATTACAGGGGTTTTTTCACCGCAAAAATAAACTAGGCATCGCCGAACGCTCATTCTCCGCCCAAAGGCCAAAGGCCAAAAGTTATAAGTAATTTTCTGAAAATTTCAATGGGAAAATGGAGCCCATTTTTGCCCGTTTTCGGTTTCTGGTGCCATAGAGCCCCATGTATTTGAAAGCTCCGTCGGCCGCCATTTTCCCATTGAAATTTTCAGAAAATCCCTCGTAGCCTTTCCTGCGGTACTTCATAAGGTGGAATAAAGTGTACTAGAAGGTACGAGTGGGTCGAGCTGTAGGCTCCGCTCATGCGTTCTGTTGCACCTCAAAATGTGGAAAGCGATCAGGTGGAACCGGAACCAAGCCACTTTGATCGCAGCGCCACCTTCGCTGTGATCAAGCAACGACACAAGTCAAGGTCATATGGGTAATATAGCCCCTTAGGGGCCGGCTGTACTGTATTTCTTATGATTTTGACGTCAGAGGTAACGTCAAAGCACCACGACACGACGACGCCACGACGTCATCGTCGACGACGTTACGCGACGGCAAGGTGCTGTCGTAAGGCCGTCGTGACATCGCGTCGCGTCGACGATGACGCCGTTTGGCGACATCAAGTTGCCGTCGTAACGCGGTCGTGACGTCGCGTTGAGTACGACGCCGTTAAGTGACATCAAGTCGCCGTTGTGACGGGGTCGTGACGTCGCGTCGCGTTGAGGACGACGCCGTTACGCAACATCAAGTCGCCGTTGTAACGCGGTCACGACGTCGCGCGCCACATCGAGGACGACGTGGACGTGGTCGTCAATGCCGACGTAAGCCCCGTGGGTTCCACAAGCCACTACCTTTTGACGCCTGCCTCTTTTTCATTGTTCCCGCTAGTGCCACTAAATTAACTACGCTTCAGAGTAGTGACACTTGATCATATTGTGGCTTAAAATCATGGTTGCCAGTTATCTGAAGCTTTATCTGAAATCACTGGAAACTCTTTTTCGTTCTCCACAAATGTTTAAACAGTTCGCGACAAAGCAAAGCAATATTACATGAGCCTCCTAACACCGAATCTAAGATCGACGATGGACGTCGATCGTCTTGAGGTAATGTAACGTATTAACATTATATATAAACATAATGAAGGACTGAACGACTCAATTTTTCAATTCATGGATTGTAATATGGCGGTAGCCTATTGTACTTACTTTTGCCAAATCGAAAATTCGGCGCCGAATCCTAAGGAGCCGAACTTTTGCCGAACTTTTCTAAAGATTCAGCAAAGATTCGGCCAACATACACTGTTACCACACTTAACGTTGATATTTAAGCGCCGTTCACACATATGCGACCGAGTAAGACCGAGAGAGACCGGTTTTTAAGCCTCTTGCGACGTCTTAGGTCCTGCTTCGCTGCAGCGCATCCGGTCCTAAGACGTCGTAAGAGGCTTAAAAACCGGTCTGGTCTCTCTCAGTCTTACTCGGTTGCATATGTGTGAACGGCGCTTTAGTATTTTCTCACAAAAAAAAAGGTTTATGTTTTTTTTTTTTTTTTTTGTTTTTTAACTTTAAACACAACATGTAGTGCCTATTCACCCAGTTATTACCAAATAAGGTGATATTCTGCAAGATAATTGTATCGATGTCGCTTTTGTGGGTTTACTTGCAATTTTAGTGTCTGCTTCCAGAAAGTGGCGTGACAACGAGGTTGGGTAGTAGCCGGCCCAGTCACGAATCACGCTACGAGAGTTTTGATTTTGAGACTTCATCAGCGCACGTCTGCAAGTGTGTTTACATTGTAAAAATAAAGGCAACCACTGCGTTCTTACTTTCTCTGGGAGTCGCCGTTTCGTGCGCGAAAACGAATGCAACGGTTGCTGAGCCTTCCCCAGAAGAGATAATAATATTACTGTAAATATGCATGTTTTCCGATTTGAGTCACTTGACGTCAGCTTTGCATGAAAGTGTGCGTTTGATATTCGCAACGTGCCGTTTTTAACCTTTAAAATTCCGGTTTCTGGTGTTAGGACACACACGGACGTTTAGGAAGATGGGGAGAGTTAGGATTGTCGGATGTGCAATGTCGAGCATGATAGTTCTGTGTTTAGTTTTAGGCAGATACATGAAAATCGCGAAATAACACGAACTAAAAAACAATATTATTCTGTTTTGGCACAAACTACTCGTGAGCCGAAAATAGGATTGTTATAATAATAATAATAATAATAATAATAATAATAATAATAATAATAATAATAATAATAATAATTTTATTTGCAAATACTGGAAGGGGCCCATGTGGTGGTGTGCGGGGCGAGGCAGATAGGTGAAAACCCTTACGCAGAGCGTATGCCAGCCCGCCACCCCATGTGAAAAAAACAAAACCGATATATAAATGTACAGAATATACACACTACAGAAAGTGCGTAAAAAGAAAAAGAAGGGGGAAAGCATGTGTCACATTATGTCGAGGATGCCAGCTGCATCCCGTACATTCTGGCAAGCTCTCGTGGCTCTGCCCCGTTTGGCGGCAGTGGGCTGCGAACACTGAGCGTAATTGTCAGTTGTCAGTCAATCTTTCAACTACCTCGTTTCATCAATGGAAAGGTCAAATTAAAATTACGTTATCCAGAATGCACCGCATCATTTGTCACTTGCGCAGTGGACTGCATAAATTACTGTTCGATCTTCTATTCTTGAGGCAGATATTATTGAAGAGAAGCATACTCGCAAAAGCTCACAAACGCGCAGTTACCGTGTTGCCTATCTCCACACCTCGCCGTAACCGCTGGTTGTACTAAACTGTACGATGGTAACAGCGCGACTGCGCGGCGTCCATTTGCGATCCATGGCCCCGTCGCGTTGGTGCGCGTGCGCAGACATTTGCCGAATTTTCGCCGAATTTTCGCCGAATCTTTGCCGAACTTTCTTTCTCAATTTCGCCATGTGCAGAACTTTGCCGAATCTGAAGTTCGGCAGATTCGGTCCATCACTAACTTTTACGGCGCAGGTGATAGACCCCCTAGCATCAACGCTGACGCCGGATTGACTGCCCGGCAACGCGACGGAACTTAAATTTTGGAATCGGACGGCGCGTGTATCACTCGCAGCGATTTAACCCCTCGCCCCCCCCCCCCCCCCCCCCCCCCACCCCCCGGCCTGCGTTCACGCCGCTTCGCGGCGACAGTGTGCGGCTGCTAATTACAAAACTATTAACCCACTTAGCCCCCCACCGCCTCCCCCCCTTCTACCCCAATAGACGTCGCTTTGCAGCCGGCAACCCAAGCCTCGCTGTCTCCCATGCACATCCGTAAATAGAGTCCAATACGATTTAGTTCAGCAATGTATCGTCGACAACATTCGTTTTCTTTTTCCAGTATTAATCGTAAAAAAGAAATGTCGTAAATATCGCCAAATGCCTCGACAAAACAAAATGTTCGAGGAAAAAAAAAAGAATTAAGCTTACACCGTGGCTAGAACCCGAGTCTGCTACGTATGAGGCAGACATCTTACAACTACGTTTCGCTACCGCTTCGGAAACCCGCATTGTAACCACTGCCTATGTTGACGGCGGCAGCACCTATCTCCATGAGCCAGCCAATTCGGCGTGAGCGCCGTTGCTAGGGTTTGTATTGCCTGCGCGTTAAAAATATGCCCCCGCGGGTCGGTGGCACCGTGGTCGGGGGTTTTAAGTACAAGCTTTACTGTCAGCTAGTGTGGACGGTGCGTCCATCGCGGTTCTCGGTCCAGGAACAAGTGCCCGAGCTTTCGCTGGCACGCGATTTTCACGAGGCTCGTGGCATCGGCTGCTTAGTCGCTTAGTCCACCTGCCGTGGCGTCGGTACATAACACCTCTTCCCTCTCAGATGTAGCTCCCATAGCGTTCTGGAGGGCGCCTATTTCTTGGAGGTTGCTCCCTTCTTCCGCTTCCGGCGTCTGTCGTATGTTTCGGTGTCGTCTCGGAATTGTCTTGGAATGACGATCTCTCGGTAGGGTGATCCTGTTGAGAGTCCGAAACAGGAGCAGGAACAGACCACTCAGCCGATGAAGTCGATGTCGTAAATCGACGCCTGATTTGATCCACGTGACGGCGGGTTGATCCAGTTGCCGTCTCCACCAGCCAGGAGCGACTTCCAAGTCTTTTGGTCAACTTTCCTGGAACCATTTGGGGGTTCCTTTGAAGTTTAGTACATAGACTGCCGAGCTTTCGCTGGCACGCGATTGTCACGAGGCTCGTGGCATCGGCTGCTTAGTCGACCTGCCAGTGGCGTCGGTACATAACAGGGGGGTGGTGCCTTTGGTATTCCTTGGGCGCCGCCGGCCAGTGTTTCCCTGCTCAGTGGCGGCTGTTTCAGGGGGGGGAGGGGGGGGGGGAGCAAAACACATGCCTTGCCCCCCCCCCTCTGAGAACTGGGGGGGGGGGGGGGGGCAAGCGCCCCCCTTGCCCCCCCGGTTGGTACGCCCATGTGACGAGGTAATGATTTAATTATGAGGCTCTATAAGGACGACGACATGGGTATCGAACCACAACGTACAGGGCCAGACTTGTTTCAAGTATCGTGTACCCAAAGACTTTTCTTCACCCGCAACAGAATATGGTAGAATCAATAAGGATGCTGCTTTACAACTGTACGTGGAATATGAAAACTGCACTGTGCGAAAGCGCGGCTTATTCATTAATATGAAGGACAGATTTCTAGCAGCATCCCCTGATGGACTGCTTGGAACAAATGGCCTCGTTGAGGTAAAGTGTCCCCGTTCCAAAAGATTCTTATAGCCTACCGAAACCGCAAAAGAGTATGAGGCGAAAAATAAAAAAAAAGGAGCCTGGTGTGAAAGGTCCAAATGACCACCATAGCTTCTGCTAACAAATACAAGGGCAGTTACACAATACACAAAGAAAATTTTTGTGATTTCGTTATATTTACACTCAATGACATTGATATCCAACGTATTCAGAGGGATGACACCTTCTAGTCAAACAACATAG
The DNA here is from genome assembly GCA_013358835.2 of Ixodes persulcatus. Lineage (NCBI taxonomy): Eukaryota > Metazoa > Arthropoda > Arachnida > Ixodida > Ixodidae > Ixodes > Ixodes persulcatus. The sequence continues at coordinate 9,507 of JABSTQ010007999.1, read as the reverse complement.
AGCCTTTTCTACCAAAGTTTTACATGAAAGGCCGGACTTCCGCTGAAATCCCTCACGTAGACGAGTTGTCCGATCGAATAAACTGCCATTACTCGCGATCTGGGAATCTCTCGATCTTCGTTCGTAGGCCATAGTGTCATGAGATCGAGGGGTGTGGCTCTTCGTTCGCCGAACATTGCTTCGGCGGGTATTTTTCTCGTGGAAGATGAGACTGTCGCGTACTGCCGGAACAAGAACCTGGAGATTCTTCACTGAACTGCTTCTTCCGTAAGCTTCAAGAGGGCTTTCTTCGTTTCACACACCATCTGTTCTGCTTGCCCGCTAGTTGCAGGATGGTATGGTGCACTAATGTGGTGCCTGATGCCGTTTTTATTTTTCTAAAAAACTTGTATATTTTATTTGAAAGAAGATTCGGCGCGTTACCAAAGAAAAGTATTTTCGGTAGGCCAAAAGTAGCGATAAGAGACCGTAGAACGTCAATGACGCGTTTGGACGTCGTGGCATGTATCGTGTAAACTTCCAATCACTTACAATACGCATCGACCATGACTCTGCAGATGCGGGTACGTTTCGCCACCCACCGACTGAATAGGCGATCGTTTTCAGTTACTGTTCATGATGGCGCTGGGCTCGAGGAAGACTTCGAGTCTTTCCGCAAAGTTAGCCCAGGTGCCAACACTTTTGTCGAAAGCGGTAAGTGCTCGAAACGTCGACAACGTCGGTAGCGACGTGCTGTGCCTGACACTTGACGCTTACCATTCGCTGAGAAGAAACTTGCTTGTTCGTCTGCCACGAGCCGTCCGATATCAGGTCATCACCGCAACGCCATCTCCCGACAACACAGGTCTTCATTGTCCGCATGTCCATAGTTAGCAATCATGTGAACTTATAAATTCCCGAACGCTCACCACTTGCCGTCGCTAAACGCCGCTCAATCATAGCGTCTTCATTGCAAATAAACGTCTTCCTATTTATACTGATGCTTTTCATCATATTCCTCCTAAGCTGTACTTACAACATAATGTGTGACGGTACTTCCGAAAATATTGCAACGGCCGTTTGTTTTCTGGGAACTATAATGTAACAACCTTTACAACATCTTCCGGATCCCGTGAAACGCAATATTTCGTGACATCACTTTTCAGTCGTCATTATAATGGCGAGGTAAGTACCGTAAATCGTGAAGCAGTTTACTAGACGTCCGCTTCCACTCGTGTCTTGGAAGATTGAGTCTACTGAGCGCTCATTCCTGCAGAAGAATTTTTCATTGACAGAGTATTGACACGTCAATCAACAATTGATTCCTTCTTGGTAAGATTTATTGCGAAAGCCCGTAATTCAGGCCCCGACCAGGGCGCCCCTAGCGGCAAACGGGTCCGTTCCATCGGGGAACTTCTGCCAGTCGCTGCGTTGGTTGTGCATTGTAGCGGGTTAGCGCTGTAATTTCCAAGGTAGCTATTCTGCACTAAGAAAGCCACAACAATTGATGCGGCAAACAATAGGCAACCGCCGCGACGCGGCCGGCATAGAAAAGGTGCGGATCTAATTCAAGCCCCGACCAGGGCGCCCCTAGCGGCAAACGGGTCCGTTGCATCGGGGAACTTCTGCCAGTCGCTGCGTTGGTTGTGCGTTGTAGCGGGTTAGCGCTGTAATTTCCAAGGTAGCTATTCAGCTCTAAGAAAGCCACAACAATTGATGCGGCAAACAATAGGCGACCGCAGCGACGCGGGTGTATTCACTGGCGGCCATATCCGTGTGCGCTAATGCTGAGCACGTGCTGATGCCTAGCTTCTACAGTTATTTTGCAACGTGCACCCCGCACCATCAAGATTGCCGGTCTTGGCAGCCTATTAATGTGACCTCGTTCTGAGCATGCGCTCTAAACAGTGACCTCAAATATGGCGGCCAGTGAATACCCCCTATATCAGCCTGAAATTCTAGCATACATGAGTTTGCTGGGCCACGCTATTGAGCCAGCTGGGCACAGCTGGCAGCGGCGCGAGCAAGGCCACGATGGAAACGTGATGGTGCTCGAGCCATCCCACCGTGAACCAATATTTCGGCCACCCCACGGGTGCGTGTCGCCATCTATTGGTTGAACTAACGCCTTGTTCAAGATGGCTGCCGTGTTCTGATATATTTGCTCCCATTTTAAAACATTTATTTAACCTATCTCTCATGAAGGGTGCTTTCCCTGGTTTGTGGAAGTTTTCTATAGTTGTACCCATCTTCAAAGCTGGTGATCCGTCACTATTAGCCCCGTGCGCGACCGAAAGCGTCGCTGTGGTCGGCCTTCCACGATTGGCCGAACGCTGACTATGACGTCGGAAAGGGGATTTTCATCGACGGAAATAAGAGGAATGAAAGAACTTTAATTTTGACGGTGTTGGCAGTGTTCCTTTAAAGGGTAACTGCAAAGAGACAAAAGTGTTTTTTTAAACAGGCTTAATGGGACAAGCATGTCACAAAACAAATCTTCCGCGAAAAAACAATTTTTTTCTAGCAATATTTACGCCACACGACGTAATTTAGTCGGAGTCACAACTTCTCCACATTTGAAACTCCCGCTCTTTCGACGCGCGCGGAGTGGCTGTTATACGTCACTCCGTGACGTATAGCAGCCACTACGTGACGTATAATACCAACTTTTTGGCGCGCGATTTAAAATTGACGAAATAGCCGCAAACTAAAATTAGCCTCGCGCAATAAATATTGCTGTAAAAAATTTTGTTTTTGGCGGAAAAATTGTTTTGTGACATGCTTGTCCCAATTAGGCTGTTTAAAAATACACTTTTTTTGTCTTTGCAGTTACCCTTTAAGAGCGCAATGATTTCAAGCTTCCACCATGCTAATAACAAACACCATCTAACTTGTTGTTTGCAAGGTAATGACGTCACAAAGGGAAACCACAGGAGGGCGCCACCAAAACTTCTCGCCGCTAATACTCCGTCTCACTAAAACTGTGCAGTACAGGGGAAGCTACAGTTCTCGTTAGCCAATCACAGACGTGAACGCCACTCTGCAGACTGTTACTCCGCGGCGTATGAATACGCGCCGAGCAAGAAGCAGACGACAGAAAAAGACGACGACTACGACACAGCTACGGGTAACCATATTTGTTTCTCCTGATTTATATCAAAATGCCGGTAAATAACGATCCTGCGACCTGATATTCTGAGGACACCTACAACAGAGGCATCCGATCTCTGCACAAGAGGGGCCTCCTTCGGGGAGGCCAGGAGACCTATATGTTGCGCTTTTTGGACTCCCACGGTGACTATGAAGAAGGAAGTGACGTCAACAACGCAGCAAACGCAGATTGGATGTTGATTAGTGAGAGTCGCTGATGACGATTTTCCGCAGAAGAAACATCCAATCTGCGTTTTTTTTTTTTTTTGCGTTGTTGACATCACTTCCTTCTCCCTAGTCGCCGTGGGAGTTCAAAAAGCGCAACATAGGTCTCCAGGACATTCTAAAAAATGTCCGCCACGGCACCGAAACCACCGATCGACCTCGAATGGGACAAAGAACAAGTCATCGAACAAGCAAGTTCAGCCACGCTCGTGAAAGACGGATACGAAATTTCTTTGAAGGCAACTATTGCCGAAACCGTCAGCAGCTTGTCATCGACGATCGTATTCATCCTCAACGATGACGGAATGTGATCCGACGACGGTGAATACGAGACCGTTCATAGAAAGAAAAGACGGAAGACGTGCGAAAGCCTAGCACCAACTTCTAAAGACGGAAATAACTTCAAGTCGGGTGCACCGTACTGTGCGTCCCCACTGACAACCAGAAAGTTTATTCAGGCTTGATGACTTCCTGAACAACGCTGCGCCAGGCACGGTCACTGTTGTTCGGGTGAACAAAGCACGGAACGTTCTCTCAGACAATGTAAAACGACCTGCATTCAAAGCCGAGCTCCTTAAGCTCACCAAGGTATGTACTATGCCGGTGAGAGCCTATCTACCGAGAGACCGCACAAGCTGCTTTTGGCGTCCTCCGCGATATTGACCCCGATTGTACTGAAAACGACGTGAAGACACAGCTGCAGTCCTCCACCGGCTTAGTAGAAGTGAAACGACTTGGCCAAACATCGCCCGTTGTACGAGTGGCATTTCGCAGGGAAACAGGCACATCAACACGTCAAAGTGGGTCTCGTGAGAACGGATGTTATCCCCTACCGAGCACGCCCTTTGCAATGCTACAGATGCTACAAGATCGGCGACATAACAGCTGCATGCACGACAGAATCTGAAGTGTGCCGTCGGTGTGAAAAAAGCCATGAAGCCATGTGCGAAGGCGACCCCTACTGCGTGAACTGCAAAGGTGACCACGCCTTTAATGCAGCCGAATGCCCAGTTAAAGAGAGAGAGAGAGAAAGACAGAAGGTACAAGGTACAAGCTCGAGCACAACACCATATTTGGTGAGACGAGGGGAGCTGTACATGCTAAGAATCAGGTGAGCAAGAAAACGACTGCTAAAAACAAGCATCGACCTAAGAACACCATCAACAATGTGCCGCCTCTAACTGCTAAAGAGTTCCCTCTGCTTAACAGCCTAGAGAGCACAAGTGAAAAGTCTGTGGGCCTAGCGTCCGCCGCAATAGGTTCCCCAAAACCATATTTCTGGGAGAAACAGAACATCAGAGATATAACTTCGCACACGCCTTCAGCCGTGCGTAAGCAGGCGACAAACCAGACAAGTAAAATATGTCACACCTTTCCCATTAGAGCCATAATCGCTCTTGCGTTCACCACGCTTCGTAAACTATTGTACACAATGCCACCGTCGTCAGCACTTCATCAAGTGATTGGAGAAATCCTGTCTTTAGAGCCCATTATTGCAATGGAATTCTGAAGGTCTTCCATGCCTTACTTACTCATAGGCAGAAACACTATTCCTATTATACACTGGTCACTGTTGAAATCATTATTCATCAAACGTCTTATGGTGTACTTGGAGATGCATGGCTACTGTCCATTGAACAACCCGTTCATGACAGCGCATTATATAATCGGTGTCCGCAGAGCCCAAGGGCTCCGCAGACACCGATTTGAAAATTACTGGCATAAGGAAATGGTTGACCTCCAAGCACTGCCTCGAGCCGGTGACGAGCTCTATGGCTTTAGTTAATGTGTCTCACGCTCTTCATAATCACTGATTAATCATATAGCTTCGGTGTCAACTTCGGTGTTGCAGGGGACTAATGTCGCTGTTAACCGTACGAAGTCCCCAGGTGCGGTGAAATAGTATAAGATGAAATAAAAACAAGGTTTCCATTTGGTAATACTGTCGAGACCGGTTATAACGAAGTCAACGGGAATCGCAAATCGCTTCGCTGCATCCGCTTCTTCGTTATAAAACACACCAAGGTACAATTTTCGGTTGACACAGGAGCACAAGTCAGCGTGATACCACCTCCCCCAACACAACGCAAGTCTAAAAACAACTCATCAAATCTTCAAGCAATCAACGGGTCCAGCATTACCACGTACGGTCAGAAGTCGCTTACACTTGATTTCAGGTTTCCGCGCATTTTCCGATGGGTTTTTCTTGTGGCTGATGTAAATCACCCCATTTTGGGGGGAAATTTCCTGTCCTCTTTTGGACTCGGGGTGGACATTCGAAACATCACGACTCTTTGACCACACAACACGCCTCGCTGCAGCAGGAATAGTCAGAGCACTACCTCGCCCAGCATTCCCACCATCTCCGAACAACATCTACAACAAACTTCATGACGAATTTCCTGAACTCACTCGACCGTGCAACGTGTCACGTCCTCTAAAGCACGACGTTACTCATCACATTGTCGCAACCGAACCACCGATTCACGCTCGCGCTCGTCGGCTAACTCCAGAAAGACTAAAAATAGTGAGGCTGGAATCTGACCATATGCTGGAGCTAGGAATTATAGGGCCGTCGAAAAGCTCTTGGTCCTCGCCGCTACACATGGTGCCTAAAGCCACACCCGGCGATTGGCGCCCATGCGGGGATTATCGGGCTTTGAATAATGTCACAATGGCCGATAAACATCCCATCCCAGTTAAAAATATCCATTGGTTCCAATTGGAAAATCAATTGGTACCGAATTGGAATCTGAGAGATCCCAATTGGAATCACAGAATCCAATTGATTTTGGCATTACCGATTGGTGCCTGCCATTGGAATTGAGATTTCCAATTGGAACCTAATCCACCAACTCGCCATTCCAATTGGGATGCATTTTTCCAACTGGTCATCCCAGTTGGGATAGTTGTTTCCAATTGGTATCCAGTGATACCAATTGGGTTACATTTTTCTAATCGGTGACTCCATTTGGAATTGAGATTTCCAATTGAAACCTAATCCACCAACTGGCCATTCCAATTGGGATGCATTTTTCCAACTGGACATTCCAGTTGGGATAGTTGTTTCCAATTGGTATCCAGTGATACCAATTGGGTTACATTTTTCCAATTGGTTATCCCAAATAGAATGTTTCCCTTTAGCATCTGTTTCGAGATCCCAATTGGAATGATAGTGTTCAATGGGTATGTGATGCACCAATTGGCCACTTCATTGAGTATTTAATTATTCCAATATCAATTTAAATAAACAACTTCCAAATGGTAATTAATCTTTTGGAATTTAAACCAATCATTGGACATTCCAATTAAGGAAGGACACTACCCAAAAGGGTCAACTTTTGAACCTTTGGTTTAATATGAGTGAAGTTTACTGTACATATAATGGCAGCTGCGAGGCAGAATGCAGTGAAAATTTTTATCTGTTTACATGAATTGTACAAAAAAAAATTAGTCGTACTTATCAGGAACGCACTGACATTGTTTAGGAAAACTATCACTAGGAATTAAACTAATGTAATGCCCAACATTTTTCTTCAGTGCAACTGAGAAAACCAAATTTTCCAAAAGTAATTAATTTTATTCTAACGTCACATTGACAAATCAAATAGATATTTTTGTATTTGTAAAAAGAAAAAGAAAAACAATGTCACCGTTGCATTGCCCAATAAATTCCAGTTAGCAAAAACAATGACTGAGCCTTTCTTTTTGTGCCATTGCAAAACAAACGTTTTCCGAAAGTGAAATTTATGCCAAGAAGTGGACCGGAGAAAAATGCGTTCAAAGTGCTTGAACCTCTACCTTTTCTCTAGCGGACCCAAAATAATTTATAACAAAATAACTATGCAGTGAAAACAAGTGAAACTTTCTGGGAATATTCTCTAGATGTTGGTGAATGTAAAAATGGCATTTTTCAAAATATTGTTTTTGCCAATTTTTTTGTTTTGTTTTTGTATCGGAAGCATGGAAACGATGTACTAAAACTTTTTATTAAAGAGTTTTAGTTGATCATTTCGATGCCTCCAATAACGATACCCGATACTCCGACACCGCCTTTGCGCATGCATTAGAGAGTTTTAGTAGATCGTTTCTCACTCCGATAACGATACCCGATACTGCGCCGGAGCCATTACGCATGCGCTAGAGTATCGGGTGTTTCGGGCGCAGGTATCGGGAATATCGGAAATTATCGCGCGCACTCCCGTGCCTCGCGAGAGTCGATGAGATCCGGCAAGAGCTGAGCGATCATGGCCGCTCCACTCGAGCCTCTTTCTGCCCAAGCGGGTCGGAAACGGTTCACGATCGTCGAGGATATCCTCCTTTTAAAGGAAGTGCTTGCGATGAATCCCATTGTAAATTTTACGCGGTGGGACACAGTGGCGGCCAACCTGAATGAAGCACTGGGGAGGAACTTCAGTGTTCGCGGAGTGAGAGACCGCTGCGATCTGCTCCTCGGTCTGTTCAAGCGAGACGACCGCACAAACTTGAGAAAGTAAGTAGTTTTTGCGTCCCGTTTGAAAGTTCAGAAGCGTTTTAGCTAGGCTGCCTTTATGTGCGCTTTGCTTGGCGTGATGACATCTGGCCATTTTAATTCGAACGCTTATTTTTATTTTTTGTTCTGAAGCGCGTGAAAGAGCGTGTCCCTGCACGCGCTCGTGGTGCTGACTGTGCTACGGCGACATTTTGTTTCCTGCGATTTCTTTGTATTTTCTCTGTGAGCGCGTTCTGTCGGCATCGGGTACTACAAACGACGGCTTCACCCTAAACAGAAGGACATTGAGGCACTCTAGTTTTAGCATACTGCCATATCCTGTCCAACTTCTGGCGCGACTGCGAGCTAGCGCGAGCTTGTTGTTTAGAAACCTTCATTGAATGGCCAGGTCCAATAATATAAAGAGTCAGTCAATTGTCAGCCTACGCGTTAAGAAAAATTAAAAAAAAAGTTGTTTATATGATGCTATGTGCATTGTTTCCTTTGTTGTATTTTTCCAGCAACCAGGCAGAAGCGGTATAGGGAGCACCTTGGATTGCTGGAGAAGAGAGCAGAAGAGGACCGCAGAATAAAAAAACTAGAGATCGCTCTTGAGGAAAGGCGTCTCGCCATGGAGGAGCGCCAGATAGAGAGGCGCCTGGCCATTGAAGAGCGCCAGGTGACCTTAAGCGAGGATCGCTTAGCGTTTGAAAAAGAAACGTTTTATGGGCTGCAGGAGGCTGCAGCAGAGGAGAGGAGACATCGTCTCCAATTGCAAGAACATTACGTTCAGTTAGTGAATGGTCAAATTAAAAAAAGCAAAGTTAAGTGTGAGCAAGTGGTATGACATCCTAATACGCACTACAATAAATCTTTCATTTTATTAAACAATGTAGTTGTGAGAAAACGGCAGAGGTAGGCCCGTTCGACTTACTATACAAAGAATTATTTTGAGTGTAATATAAATATTGAACAGAAAGCAAATGCTATGTTGGCAATGACAGGAAAAGCAATAACATGAGACAGTCAGGGTGTCTAGCAAATTAATCTTTTGAAATTCCCTGACTTTTCCAGGTTTTCTCTGACAATTAAAACTGAAATTCCCTGACCACTGTAGAGGTGGTTAAATATATCAAACCATTACAACACAAGGCATTGAGCACAGCGAGGATCATTTTGCACGGGCTTAATCTAAAGGCAGGTTCACACATTTGCGTTCGCTGGCAACCAAAGCGACCGTAACGACCAAAACACCGCAACAACCGCGACTCGTGGATCGTTTCGTGAAGCTACCTCTTGCATCGCTTGCCATGCTGTGTACGACAAACAGTTATCCCGGGGATTTTGTTGTTACGGTCGTTTCGGTTGCTTGCGAACGCAACCAACGCAGATGTGTGAACCAGCCTTGACTTGCATATTCTGAAATATTCGGGTTCGTCCAGTCCGGAATAAACGAGTGCTTTCTTGCCGCCAACATCGTCAGTTAAGAACTAGGCCACTTCCGGAAACACGATGAAGACATGACGCTCAAACACACATGTCGATAACCAAATGGCAACACGGCCGCCAGATGCACTTTCGGATACTTTCGGCTTGGATTGGAATGGGGTCTATACGGCTTTCCCATTTGTTACTAAACCTAGTAGCTCTAATTTGATCTAGCCTAGTGTCGCGCACTCAAT